>JASPKP010000036.1:112500-120000 GCA_030674155.1 Stramonita haemastoma
TCCAGCCCCTATGCGCTTACATTTTCGTGAAATTTGTGATCCGTTCCCACTGGCACAGATAGCCTACTCTTCTGAAAGATCAGTCAGGTTTTAAAATGATGTTCTATGTCCAAGGGGCTCTGCGTGGGTTTGCACATAAGAATTTGGTTTATCATCGGATCAGAAAGATGTGGGAGGGGGAGAGAGAGAGAGAGAGAGAGAGAGAGAGAGAGAGAGAGAGAGAGAGAGAGAGAGAGGAGAGAGAGAGAGAGAGAGAGAGAGAGAGAGAGAGAGAGAGAGAGAGAGAGAGAGAAGAGAGAAACAGACAAACAGACAGACAGACAGACAGATAGGCAGACAGACACGCACACAGAGATAGGCATGTAAATAATAATAAAAAAAATCACCTTAAAAAGCAAAGCTGTGTGTGCGCGTGCGTGCGTGCGTGTGTGCGTGTGTGTGACTTTGATTTTACGTCTGTACACTTAAAGTGATATTAGACGAGGGAAATAAAGAGATGAGGGTTTAAAGGGAAAAAAAAAGAAAAAAAAATGTGTTGGTAACTATGTGCATAAGAAGACTGATTACAAAACTATACAACTAGAATGTTGCAAAACATGGCATAAGCAACGCAAATAATAACAAAAATATCGAACAATAGAGAACTTTAAAATCTATAACTGTAAGATGAACAATTGCACACTACATGTAAAGGCTGCCGTGAATAAAGCAAAAAGTACATTGCCACAGTAGGGTGTTATAATTTCACAATCTTCACAGTAGTACTTTATACAAAAGAGAATACTGGGGATCGCATCAGAGACAATGCTATCTCACACAGTAACTTTGGATTGATTAACACTTCTTGCCGTGACTTATCTTGAAATGCTGGTAGGAACTTTTTTAAACCTTGACAGTGATACAAAACATAAACATTGGAAAGTTTTTCACCGCATATACATTTTTTTTTTTTTTTTTGCAAAACTTGTTTGAAATGCATTTAGTTTCAGTCTGTGGATTAGAGAAACAATATTTCTAGAAATGGATTTTTGAAAGCCTGGAGTTAACATCAGTGCTGACTCCACCCTCCCCAAGAGTCCTTCGGATGAGACTTTAAACAGAGGCCCCGTGTGCGAACGCACGCAGAACATATTGCGCACACGTTAAATCCTGTTCCGCTTGTCGTAAGAGTAGGCCATCCTGTGCCGGTGGGAACAGATGACATTTACAAAACTGCATACACACGGGGACTGGATGGAAAAAAAGCACAAGAGTGCTTATTCCATTATCCTCGATATAAAAGAAAAAAAAATCAATACAAAGCCGAACTGAGTACAAAGGATGTTCTCAATATGCAGAACTGAACATATATGCTGGGGATAGCCAGCCTGTTCATGTTTCCTTTTTACATATGTCCAGCAAACATTTTGAAGCAATGCATAACCCTCATGAAGAGAAAAAGGAATATCTAAAACATTTGAACAGCTAGAATGTTTTGCTGCCTTTGTGTGTGTGTGTGTGTTCATGTGTGTGTGTGTGTGTGTGTGTGTGTGTGTGTGTGTGTGTGTGTGTGTGTGTGTGTGTGTGTGTGTGCGCGCGCGTGCGTGCGTGCGTACGTGCTCGTGCTACGTAGGGGATTGTGGCTTTCAAGATACTGTTACTTTTTTTCTGTTTAACAATGCATGCAGTGTAATTGCAATTATCAAAATACCACTGTATAATTTCTCAAGTTGAGACATTGAACTATTTTAAAGTCTTGAGTCTTGAGACGGCGTTCATGCTACGTCCAGAGGGGCCAGCGTTTTGGCAGGGAAGCTGGGCAGGCTTGTACGAGGACTCTTCTGGGAAACTCCAAAGAAGACAAGCTGTTTCCTCCCACGCCTGCCTGGACCCGATGTCCATACATATCCAAACAGACCAATGTGCTGAGCCAAGACGTGGTTACTACGCCAGCCATCTGCATCCATAACTACCAGCTCCATGTCGTACACCAGTTCACATACCTGGGATCCACCATCAGTGACAACCTGTCCCTTGATGCCGAGATCAACAAGCGCATCGGCAAGGCTGCTACAACCTTAGGACGACTCACCACCCGCGTCTGGGAGAACCCAAAGCTGACAATTTCCACCAATATGGCAGTGTACAACGCCTGCATCGTCAGCACTCTCCTTGATGGCAGTGAAACATGGACAGCATACTCCAATCAGGAGCGCAAACTGAACAGCTTCCACCTGCGCTCTCTCCGTCGCATCCTTGGCATCCACTGGAGTGACAAAGTTACCAACGCTCAGGTCCTCGAGGTTGCAGGTCTTCCCACCATGTACACACTCCTCAGACAACACAGACTCAGATGGCTCGGTCACGTGCGAAGGTTGGGGATGGACGCATCTCTAAAGATCTCCTCTATGGTGAACTTGCACATGAAAGCCCTGGACATCAACACAGAAAACTGGGAGGAGGTAGCGGCTGACCGCAGCAAATGCGCAGTGTTCTCCACAAACAGCTGAAGTGTGGTGAAGAAAAGATCCACACCGCAGCAAACGAAAAGAGAGCAGCAAATGGCGCAGTGTTCTCCACAAACAGCTGAAGTGTGGGGAAGAAAAGATCCACACCGCAGCAAACGAAAAGAGAGCCAGGCGGAAGGCATGTACTGCAGCCACCTCAACAAGCCACATCTGCATCAGATGCAACAGAGACTGCCACTCCCGCATTGGACTGACCAGCCACATCTGCATCAGATGCAACAGAGACTGCCACTCCCGCATTGGACTGACCAGCCACATCTGCATTAGATGCAACAGAGACTGCCACTCCCGCATTGGACTGACCAGCCACAGCCGGTGCTGTCGCTGAACAAAATTAAATGACCTTTCTTCTGGCGCCAATTCCATAGTCGACACTGACTGACGGAGTCACATATTATTATTATTATTATTATTATTATTATTATTATTATTATTATTATTATTATTATTATTATTATTATTATTATTATTATTGTTGTTGTTGTTGTTGTTGTTGTTGTTGTTGTTGTTGTTGTTGTTGTTGTTGTTGTTGTTGTTGTTATTATTATTATTATTATTATTATTATTATTATGATAATGATGATGATGATGATGATGATGATGAGTATCGCAACGTTTTCTTCCGGCTTTCCTTCCAACAAACTTGCTAGATTTAGGCCGGGCCTGGCCTCTTTGGAGGAGTGGTGTCGCCACAAGTCCGGCGCCACATATATCAAAGATGCTTGCAAGTGTGTGTGCATACAATACTGCACTCCCCTGGTGCCATGGGTTCTGCTACTGTGCAGAAATCTGGGTAGGACGAGACTTAAACCCGCCCGTTTTTTTTGTTCTGCATCTTTTCGAAAAAGGCGCCATATTCTTTGGGAGAGGTGTGTGTATGCGCCCACCTGCGTTTGAGTGTGTGCGCTCGTGTTTGTGTGTACGTTTTCTTGTTTGTGTGCATGTGGCGGAGGCCCTGCACTTTCCTGTGGTGCATTATACTATTGTAAATTTTGATGATTAATTTGGGTACCGCTGCAACGTTTTATTGCGGCTTTCCTTCCGACAAACTTGCTAGATTCAGGAGATAGTCAAGAGACAGAAAGACAGACAGACTCAGTTAGACACACAAGTTTTATCTGGAAGTAATGAAATGTTTCACAATGACGTATATATAATATATATTATATTGTTTGTTGACAAGAGAACTCCAAATGATTTGATCTATGGCGAACTTGGAAGATTTCCAATATATTTTAACTCATATGTCAAATGTATTAGATATTGGTTAAAACTAGTTAGTATGCATGAAGGGAGATTACCTGCCCCAGCTAATAAAGCACTCTATGATTTAGACAGCCGAGGTAAAGCAGCACATAATAGATTGTAGGTGGCAAGAATGGACCACTATACCGAGAATAGCCATGCATTTTCATTGTATAAGCTATTGAACATTAATAACCTTAAAGAACAATATACAGAAAATGAGTATGAACACGTTTATTAGATGTGCCTGACTGAATTTTGATTTGGTGTCTCGGAAATAACAGTTCATAGTCAAAGGTACAGGAAGGGTGAGAAAAAAATGGATATGTCCCATGTGTAGAGTTGATAGAGAGGATAAAGTACACTTTTTTTTTGTCCAGTGCTAAATGATTTAAGAGCCAATAATCATATTCCAGAAAAATATTATTGCAGACCAGCTCACTTTAGAAAGATTACGCTCCTGTCTTCTTAAGTTAATCTAAATGTTCTGAGAAATCTTGCTATGTATATCTAAATGTCTTTAAAAAGGAGTAGTTTGATTTCATAACACATAAAACAGTATACCTCTGTGTGTGTGTGAGTGTGTGTATGTAAGTGTGTGTGTGTGTGTGTGTGTGTGTGTGTGTGTGTGTGTGTGTGTGTGTGTGTGGTGTGTGTGTGTGTGTGTGTGTGTGTGTGTGTGTGTGTGTGTGTGTGTGTTTGTGTGTGTGTGTGTGTGTGTGTCAAGTCAAGTCAAGTCAAGTCAAGTCAAAATGATCTTTATTGAGGGTAAAAGATTAAGTTTACACAACTTTTTTTCATCCTGCCCTCACAAAAAAAAATCATGTAAATTGACTTCTAAAACATTCAAAGACAAATATCAACCTTTGTTGAAAAACTAAAATGAATCAGGATTACTTTCCAACAAATCTCTCAAGATAAAAAACAAAACAAAAACAAACCCAAGACAGTACAACATAAGCTCACATCATACATACATGTGATACAAATACTATATAACATGGGCATGAATAACAACAAGCAGCAAAATGTGAGGTAGTATCAAACATAAACGCAGACTTATAGTTTGTCCATCAAATGTTTCTTCAAAAGTTTCTTAAACATTTGTTTTGAAGGAACTGATTTTAGAAAAGGGGGTAGGCTATTCCACAATGTTCTTCCTGAATAAGCAAGGCTTGATTTATAGAGATTATTATGGGGCCTGGGCAGTAACAGTCTATGGGTAGGCCTATTTTTATTGACAGCAAATTTTTCCACAATTTTCTTTGGGGCTTTTCCGTTTAATATATTGAACAAACATAGATACTTGTTGAACTGCAGTCTGTCTTTGAGTGGAAGAATGTCTAGTTCTTTGTAGTTGGTGGTGGTCAGCGTATTAGGATTCAATCGGATTAGTTTAACAGCTCTTTTATGTAGGCGGTTTATATGCTTTAGGTTTGTTTCACTTGCACTGTCCCATAAGGTAGAAACATAGTTTATAAGAGATAGAATATGGGCGTGAAAAAAAAGTTTTCGTGTCTGTAAATTTAGAAAATTTTTGATTTTTCTAAGTTGATATAATCTTACTGAGATTCGTTTTCCTAATGTCGCTATGTGATCTGACCAAGACAAATCGTTGTCGATTACTGCACCTAGTACTTTGTGTGAGACTACTTCTTCAATTTGTTGTCCATGGATATAAATTGGCGCAAATGGAGAAGTGTGTGTGTGTGTGTGTGTGTGTTGCATTGCAGCTAGTGTGTGAACATATTTGTGTACTTAAGTATATTTTTTATAATTATTGGCCTTTTGTAAACACCTTCAAATGGGGCTATGGCCTTTCTTGAATAAAAAAACACCTCTCTCTCTCTCTCTCTCTCTCTCTCTCTCTCTCTCTCTCTCTCTCTCTCCTCTCTCTCTCTCTCTCTCTCTCTCTCTCTCTCTCTCTCTCTCTCTCTCTCTCTCTCTCTCTCTCTCTCTCTGTCTGTCTGTCTGTCTGTCTCTCTGTCTGTCTGTCTGTCTGTCTGTCTGTCTGTCTGTCCGTCCGTCCGTCCGTCCGTCCGTCCGTCCGTCCGTCCGTCCGTCCGTCCGTCCGTCCGTCCGTCTCTCTCTCTCTCTCTCTCTCTCTCTCTCTCTCTCTCTCTCTCTCTCTCTCTCTCTCTCTCTCTCTCTCTCTCTCTCTCTCTCTCCTCTCTCTCTCTCTCTCTCTCTCTCTCTCTCTCTCTCTCTCTCTCTCTCTCTCTCTCTCTCTCTCTCTCTCTCTCTCCAGCATTACCACAAAGCCAAGCATCCCAATTCCAGGAATAGACATGTTCCAATCTAGTTTACTTTTTTGAGGCCCTATGCTGCGAACTCCCTTCCTGACTCAGGTAAACACCATCAATCCATAATAACCTTCAAACATCACTTAGTAACCCACATGATACACCAACAACAATGAAACAGATTCCATAGCCTTAGAAAGTAGGTTCTCTCTCTCTCTCTCTCTCTCTCTCCTCTCTCTCTCTCTCTCTCTCTCTCTCTCTCTCTCTCTCTCCCTCTCTCTCTCTCTCTCTCTCTCTCTCTCTCTCTCTCTTCTCTCTCTCTCTCTCTCTCTTCTTTGTTTGTTTGTTTGTTTGTTTGTTTGCATATGGTGCTCCACCACAAAATGAGTAGCTTAGCACATAATCCACTTTTCCACTAGGAGTTTGTGTGTGTGTGTGGTGTGTGTGTGTGTGTGTGTGTGTGTGTGTGTGTGTGTGTGTGTGTGTGTGTGTGTGTGTTGTGTGTGCCCCGGTCGCCATGTGTGTTTGTTTATTTATTAATTTATTTATTTATTTTTGTTTGTTTGTTTGTTTATTATTTTATATCGAGATTAATGGAATAAGCACTAATGTGTAATTTTACATGCAGTCCCCGTGTGTATGCAAATTTTGTAAATCCTGTCATCGGTTCCCACCTGCACACAATGACCTACTCTTATGAAAAGCGGAACAGAATTATCGTGTGCGCAAGAAGCGTTCTGCGTGTGTTCACACACGGGGCCTCGGTTTATAGTTTCATCCGAAAGACTTTCGGGGAGAATGGAGTCGGCACTGATGTTAACACCAGGAGAAAAATCCTATTAACGGAATCGAACCCGGGTCGTCAAATTACGAGCGCACTGTTCTGACCACTAGACTATCCCATCCCCCTGTGTGTGTGTGTGTGTTTTGTGTGTGTGTGTGTGTGTGTGTGTGTGTGTGTGTGTGTGTGTGTGTGTGTGTGTGTGTGTGTGTGTGTGTGTGTGTGTGTGTGTGTGTGTGTGTGTGTTGTATGTACAATACACGTAATGTATAGCACTTTAAGTCATGGCAGACTTTTCTATAATTATGTGTTGTATGTACAATACACGTAATGTATAGCACTTTAAGTCACGGCAGATATCTCTGTATGTGTTGTATGTGCAATACACATAATGTATAGCATTTTCAGTCATGGCAGATTTATGTGTATGATAATCTAGGGAGACCTCGAGGCCACAAGAGCAACGTCATCCATTTAATTCATGTATAAATTTGTTTTTGCTTCCATGTCAGAGTGACTTTTCCTACAGAATTTTGCCAGGGAAAATTCTATCTGGTTACCGCGGTTCATGTACATGGGCTAAACACACGTTTCTTGTGGGCCCTTGTAGTTTTTGTTTTACTCATCCGCAAGACTTGCGCTCAGACCACCACTCCTAGTCTAGAGGATAATCTAACAGTGTTGTGCTTTCTAGGCAGGTGCGTTACCTCTAGACCACCTTGCA
>JASPKP010000036.1:125000-132500 GCA_030674155.1 Stramonita haemastoma
GTGGGTTCTAATGTGGCGAGTTAAAACCTTTTTCGTGGTAAACCTCATATGACAATATGTGCACTTGTGTGGCTTTTCTGCCGTGTGGGTTCTAATGTGGTCAGTTAATTGTTGTTTCCTGGTAAACTTCATATGACAATATGTGCACTTGTGTGGCTTTTCTCCCGTGTGGGTTCTAATGTGGTCAGTTAATTGTTGTTTCCTGGTAAACTTCATATGACAATATGTGCACTTGTGTGGCTTTTCTCCTGTGTGGATTCGAATGTGGTATGCCAAATTACTTTTCCTGGTAAAAGTCTTACCACAATATGAGCATTTGTAAGGCTTTTCTTTTGTGTGGGTTTGAATGTGGCATGTTAAATTTTCTTTCTGGCTAAATATCTTTTTGCAATATGTGCAGTTGTATGGCTTTTCTCTAGGATGGATTCGCATGTGTCTTCTTAAGTCTATGTTGTATCTGTATGACTTCTCACAATGTGAACACGTGTATAGCCTTTCTCCTGTGTGGACTCCCATGTGCCTTTCTAGCTTGCTTTTATTATCAAATGGTTTTTCACAATACTCACATAAGTGAGATTTTTTCTTTGTACAAACCGTCATGTGTCCTTCTGTAGCAGTCTGTTTCCTCTGAGTTGTGTCACAGTCAGCATCTTTCACCTCACCAAAGTCATCAGGTATAAAGTCATCCTTGTTTGCCAGGTTATGATACTGTGTAGTTATTTTGCACCTGTCTCTTTCTTTGTCTTTCAACATTTGTCTTTTTTCAGAGGTGCATTGAGCTGACTTGCCATTTGTTATTGTTTCATCACTGCTGTGTGAAGCTGGGTCACAATCCTTCTGTTGTGTACTTGTGTTGTGGCTATTTGCATTGATTTGTTCATTCAATGTTTGCTCGCAGACAGTGTACTTGTTAGTCTTGCTCCCTGTATGAGTTTGTCTGTGGCTATATAAGTTAGATTTTGACAGGAAAACCTTTCCACATTCATTGCACTTATATGTGTTTTCTTTAAGGAGAGTTTTTCTGTGTCTGTCAAAATCACTTTTCCTTCCAAAGCTTCCTCCACACTGTGTGCATGTATATGTCTTTTGCCCTGTGTGAATTTGGCTGTGTTCTTTTAACCTATATTTAGTAGTGAACACTTTTCCACAGTCATCACACAAGTATGTTTTTTTGTGCTGTGTGGTTTCCCATAGGACCTTTGACAGCAGTGTTTTGTTCAGTGCCTTCTCCACTGTCAGGTATTGTTTCCAGGTTTACCTGCCTTCTACAGTGTAATGTCTGACTAGAGGCTGCACTCTTTTCACAGAGGTATGGCTTATATTCTGTGGAACCTGAAAGATGCTTTTTCACACAAAAATTACAGATGAAAACCTTACCACACTTTATGCATGTGCATTGATTGTCTTCAGCTTGTACAATTCCTGCTGCCTTCCTTTCATGTTTGTCAGAGTTGTCTTTTGTGATGTGACCATACTCAGCTCTGCTGTGTCTGGAAATATCTTTCCTGATTTCTTTTGTAATCTGAAAGAATGTCTCTATATTATTCTTCAGCTCTTCAACACCACACCTGTCCATAACACCAGTGAACAACAGGGATTTGTGAACACATACAGTGAAGTCACACGTGTCCTTGATCAGTTTGACTTCACCTGGGAAAGAAACACCTGTACCAAGGATCCCATATTCAGCACCAGCAGTTACACCTTCTATTACATAATGAATATATCCAGTGTTGTTATAGTTACATGTACAGCCATGGGAACATTTCCAATATCCTCTGCTTTAGTGCACCAGTACTCAGTGGTTTCCTGTTTGCACTGAATGTTCTGAAAGTGGCTAATTGTCTGGTCTGGGAATCCACTTGTCTCAGGCAGGTGTTGGGCATGTTCATGTTCAGTCACAGCATCTGTGTTGACAGCTGTGTTGGTCTGTGCTGAAGAGTCCTCTGTCTTGATGTTGGCTTTGCTGGGTTGACCTTGGTCATGTTGGAGAACTGAAGTCATCTGCAACAACAACAACAAACAACAACAGGTCATGAAAGTTGCTAGAATCAATGCAACAGGATGTATTTTGTTCTATACATGTTAAGGTTCTTCTATGTGGTATGTGTTTGTTTGTAGTAGTAGTAGTAGTAGTAGTAGTAGTAGTAGTAGTAGTAGTAGTAGTAGTAGTAGTAGTAGTAGTAGTAGTAGTAGGCACCCAACAGTCTCGGAAGACAATGGAGTTGCGCTCTAGTCTTTAGAGCCCAAAGCCTGGGCATGTATGCATGGAGGGCAAGCTGATACCCATGCAGCAGACCCCCCCTCTCCACGGCACTGGAAAGATCCATTGTAAAGGCAATGACCAATACGAATGGTTCCAGTGCCGTTGCAGGAGCCACCAGAACGTTGCCATATACACCTAGGCTACAGCCCCAAGCAGCTCTGGGACTCCAACTCCCCGATTTTTCCTCAAGGATGGTGTCTAAACACGACACCTGTGTGCATGCTGGTTTGTTATAATTTTGTCATCCGTTCCTACCGGCACACGATGGCCTGGTCTTTTGAAAGACGGAATGGGATTTTAACATGTGCGCAAGATCCTCTGCGTACATTCGCACACACGGGGCCTTGGTTTCAAGTCTCTTCGGGATGGCTTTGACATTCCGTTCGATTATTTTGTCAAACTGGGAAGAAAGGGCGAGGCTGGGTATGAACCCAGATACTCCCGGTTTACATATTGGCAGGCAAACGTCTTAACCATCCTGCCACCGTCCTTCCTTGTTTGTTAGAGTGCTAGTAATATTCAAGGACTGGAGGTTTTCTTTCTACCTCTCTTTCATAGTTTTATCACTAAATGCTAAAGGGGTATCAAAAATATGTGTATATTCATGTCTTTTTGTCCACATGTATGCCTTCCTTTTGTCTTAGAGGAAGCTTCAGATGAGAAAGCAGTAAACAATGAATATTAACAACACTTACTAGCAAAATGCATGTTTTTTTTTTGTGTATCTTCAGCAAGGAAATATTCAAAAGAGGTGGTACATTTCACACCCCACCCCCTTGTGTGTTTGGAAAGATACCAGCATCAGCAACTGCCACAGAATATGTAACATGTCGATGAATCACCCCCCCCCCCTTACACACACACACATACACACACACACAGACACACACCATCTCTACCCCACAGCAGTCAGTTGTCACCACATTCTGCCCACTGACCACACTTGGACTAGGTGAAAGGAAGAGGCATGCTACACTTAGCACCCTGGACAAAATAATATTGAATTTGTGGCTATGACACACTATCTCTACCCCACAGCAGTCAGTTTCCACCACATTCACTGCCTTTCAACTGCTATTTATTTCATCCCATCTCAATCCAGCTGGGGCCAGCTGGTGCTCATTATAGCAGGAACTGACCACACTTGGACTAGGTGAAAGGAAGGGGCATGCTAAACTTAGCACCCTGTACAGAATGATCTTGAATTTGTGGCTATGCCCCCCCCCCCCCCCCCCCCCCCCCCCTCTCTATCCTCACTTTATTTCACTGCATCTCTCTATCAACAGCCACTGCCTGTCATTAATAAAAGAAAATTGTTTGAAAGACTTGGAAATATTCAGAGTACAACGAATAAGACAACTTTCCTGGACAAATGCAATAACAACTGGTTTAATATGTATATGTGTAAAAGTCTTTTTCATTATACTTTGTTCTATTTTTTTTTACATATAACGCATGTAGCAACGTTTAGATGGGAGTGGTAACGATTTTCAATTTTGGTTTTTTTTTAAATTCAAACACTCATACTCATGGTTTCAGTTTTTGAATCTGCACACACATGCCCACCCACCTACCCCCGCCCCCACCTACCCCCCCCCTCCCCCATTACACACACATGCCACACCCCTCCCACACACACCCACATACACCCACACACACTTATTTTGGTGTGGGTATGTTTCAATTTCTTTTTTAGTCTTTTCATGTGTACCACATATCTTCTTAAGGTTTTTCCTTTTTTCAAACACACACACACACAACACACACACACACACACACACACACACACACACACACACACATACATATATATATATATATATATATATATATATAATATATATATATATATATATATATATATATATATATATATATATATATATATATATATATATATATATACACAGGTACCGGCAGCCTCTCTTTAGCTTTGCAGGAAATCTCCCAGTGAGGGTAAAAAATGTCCAGGTTGAAAGACAGACTTTGTAAGTACTAAACATTTCTTAGGAAATTGAATAAGGTTCTCCATTCGATGGGTATTTGGGGATATTTCTCCGTATTTGATGACAAAATAAAGAAATGCGTGGCCGATGGGGCTCCAGGATTACCAGTGCAACACTTGTCTGGGACATCATGTTTTATCTCAACTATGATTTTTGAAATAGATCTAAAACAAAAACTGTTGGTACAGGTGGGTCTAAACATTCATAAGAATTGCAGGGGTTTTTTTTTCGAAGTTTATTTAAAGAATATTGTTGAAATAATCGATTTTGTACTCGCACCTGGCTCAGAAATCAAAAGCGGAAGTCCCTTACCGAAGACTTTGTGATGGGGTCAACTTCGAGTTTGCCGTTCATGATCGCAAAATTATCATCCCCACACAGGCTTTGACATATATTCATAGACAAAACAGCCTTAAATGACAAAGAAGATAAGTCCCTTTTCCTGGATAAAGTGGATATTGTTTTCAAATTAAGTACTAACAATTAGATCTATACAGTTCAGACACATCTGGTTGTTATTTGTTAAGGAGGTTTGTGGCTTGTGCACTAAAGCATGTGTTCTGAAGAATCAATAATGCTACGTTTTTCCGCAACAGTTAGATCTAATGGCAGTAGAGCTTTAAATGGAGTTGAAAACATAATGATAATGATAATTATAAAGGTAGATCTAAATTCAAACTGCTTTACAAAAACGACTATCTGAGTCTCTCTCTCTCTCTCTCTCTCTCTCTCTCTCTCTCTCTCTCTCTCTCTCTCTCTCTCTCTCTCTCTCTCTCTCTCTCTCTCTGCTCACTCTTGCTCTTGGTATTTGAATCATTGTTATTTTTGTTTAGTTAGAGGTTATCTTTTCATATTGTTGTTATCCTGAAAAGGGCGGGGACTGGATGTAAAAAAACCCACGAGTGTTTATTTATCAACCTCAAATAAAAGAATTTGTCTTGCCTTGCCTTGTCTCTCTCATTTATGCACACACACACACACACACACACACACACACACACACACACACACACACACACACACACACACACACACACACACACACACACACATAGACACACACAAACACACCTATACACACACACACACACACACACACACACACAACACACACACACACACACACACACACACACACACACACACACACACACACAGGCACACTAAAATAATAACCACAAAAGTGAAAATTACGTTTGAATTTTTTTTTTCTTCTGTTTTTTATTTATTTATTATTTTTATTTTTTTTTGGGGGGGGGGGGAGGGGTAGGCGGCGAAAATTTTCTGCAACTGAAATCATCAGTTAGTGGCAGCTGAAGACAGGAGACATGGTGGAGGTGTATTATAATGATGACTTCCACATTGGTTCTCTTCAGCAAGTGAAGGACTCCAACACTGCCCTCATCAGCTTCATGAAGAAATGTGTTTTGTCAAACAACACATATGTCTGGCCCACATCTCAGCTCCATGAAGAAAGTCATTTTTAATGTCTTTGAGACAGGTTTCCAGAGGGAAATTAAAAAGGGCAGAATATGTAAAGTGGCAGATGACATTAATCTGGACCTGAAATACAAGGCATACAAGAACCATTTTTGTATTTAAATTCAGTGATTTTCCTGCCTGTTCACTTTGGTGTGGTCCTTCTTTTACAGGTATCTATTTATTTGAAAGTTTTGTATTGCTGTACCACAGCTATGATAGTGGAATACTGTTCTTTGCAGATATAATCTCAAGAAATATGTGGTTCACATTCTGTTGATGCAGGTTGTTTTTTTTTTTTTATCAGAAATATTTCTTGTGTATCCCTATTCTTTTGTCTGTGATGTTCGGGATGCGTGTTTAGTACTTGAATCACATGCAAAATTTCAAGAAAATCCAACAAGAAATGTGGAAGTTATGTTCATTTTAGGTTGGTACGGCACAGTGTATATCTGCTTATTCTGTCAATCAAATTAGGATTTTATCAGTTTTGAAATTCTTCTGCATTAAATAAGAGGTTTTTTGTTGATAATTTAAATGTAGCTGTATGATTGCTTGATCCATGTACAAAATTTCATGTAAATCCATCAAGAAATGAGGAAGTTACCTACGTTTTACGTTTTAGTTTGGTAGGGTAGAGTAGACCGGCTTTTTCCATCGTCCATATTGGGCTTTTTGTCATTTTTGGAGTTGCATAACTCCTAATGTTACTATCTTACATTAACAACAACAAAAATATCTTTTTATCAAGATATAGGTATTCAGAATATATGAGTTTGAAATAATTATCTGGTCTTGGTTTTGTGCTACAAGATGGCAAGAAAGGCTGATTATGCAATTTTGAACATTGACAAAATGGGGTTCTTGTCAATTTCATTGCCTTGCTGTGCCACTGATTGAACAGATTGATGCTTAATCTTGTATGTGTGCATAGTGTATGTGGTAGAAAACCAAAATCTATGATTGAAATCTGTCTACTATGATTTACTAGAAAGTTATGTCATAGCAAACATGCTCCATTTCTCAATCAGAATGACTGAACGAAAAAGGCTGTTTTGGAATTGCGATATCTCTGGAACTAAACAAGCTATAGCCTTACTTTTTTTGTTATTCTTGTATTTTCTTGTATTTTTAAGAAAAAACTTTTTTTTCCTTAGATGGATGGCTTGGTGAAAGAAAGCTATTGCACTGCTTTAGTTGTGTCAGTTATTGATGTCAGATCATTGCCAAGATCTACACTAAAATGTTGTGATGTTGTAAAATGTTGTGATGTTGTAAAATGCTGTGTTGAGATTGCCCTCAGCCATGACAAGCTCTTAACAGAACAACCTGCACTCTCCTTCACAGGAAAATAAATCCTCTGAAGTCGGAGTATGGCTGCCTATATGGCGAGGTACCTAAAAATAGTCATACACGCAAATTTCTCATTCAGTGTGCAATTTCAATCTCACAGTGATTCCCAGGTGGGATTAGTGAGTCAGAGTGCACATCCTGGGTGACTCCCCAGAGTGTTAAGCTGGGGAACAAGAACAAACAACAACAACAACAACAACAACAACAAGAACAACAACAACAACTCAATGTACCATCTGGAGTTAAATGTTTGACTTTGACTTTGAATTTGACACCTACACACATCCACCCACACCCGCACATATCCATACACAGCCACAAATAACACACACACACACACCACACACACACACACCACACACACACCACACACACACACACACACACACACACACA
>JASPKP010000036.1:137500-150000 GCA_030674155.1 Stramonita haemastoma
GAACAACTAATAGACAAACCAACACGAGTAACAGATAACTCTAGAACTTTGATTGATCACATCTATACTACTACAAAACAAAACATAACAGAAGTATGCGCCCCCTCCTGTGGATGCAGTGATCACAATTCTGTGTGTTTTACTTGGTTTAAACATCGTGTCAAAATTCCCAAAGTAGGACATAAAACCATCTTTTACAGAAAATTTAATAACTTCAATGAACAAGACTTTCTTTCAGACTTGATAAACTCGCCATTCCAAGACATATATCAAATCAGAGACCCCAACGAAGCTGCAGAATTCTGGATTACCACATTTATTTCAGTGTATGATAGGCATGCCCCCTTCATCAAAAAAAGAGTTAAAGAAAAAATCAAACCTCCTTGGATAACAAAAGATATAGAGTCTGAAATGCGCTTAAGAGACTATTTGAAAACCCACGGTACAAAAGAAGAATTTAAAATACAAAGAAACAAAGTAACTTCACTAAAACGCAGATCAAAACGTGATTACTTTCAAAAACTATTAATCACAACTACTGACTCTCGCCAGGTATGGAAAGGCATCAATATTTTATGTAATAGACCTATATCAAAAAGCCAAAAGACAGTTAAAGACATAACAGCTGATGAACTGAACACCCATTTCTCAAACATTGCTACTAAAATCATATCATGTGATAAGTCAAATGAAAATGATCTCCAATACTTAGAACAATATATTGAATCAAAAGAAATTAAATTCCCGTTTGAATTATTGCCAATGACAATTAAAGATGTGATGGAAAGTCTATCTCTCCAAAACAATTCCACAACACGTGACCTTGACAATCTGGATGGAAAAAATATTGAAACTTTCTGGTCCTATTATAGTTGAAACATTGACATATCTATATAACTTGTGCATAGATAAAAACAACTTTCCTCTGATATTTAAAAGAGCAAAAGTCATACCAGTCCACAAATCTGGAGATACTTCTTGTCCTTCAAATTACAGACCAATTTCAATCCTATTGGTCTTATCTAAACCCATCGAAAAACATATCCAAAAATCTTTATATTCCTACTTTGCTAACAACAATCTAATAAATGAAGATCAGTCAGGCTTTCGTAAAAACTATTCTTGTCACACAGCTCTAACTCAACTTACAGACAGTCTCTTACACAACATAAATAAAAATAACTATACAGGCCTAATTTTTGTTGACTTTGAAAAAGCATTCGATGTAATTAATCACTCCTTGCTAGTACGTAAACTTTACCTATATAAACTAACACCTGAAATAATCAATCTTTTTAAAAAGTTTTTTGTTAGATAGACAGCAGCTGGTAACTGCAAATAATCAAACATCAGAATTAGTATCTATTAAATATGGAGTACCACAAGGATCAATATTGGGTCCTCTTTTGTTCTCAATATATGTAAATGACTTACCCTTATTTCTAGATTGTAGCTGTGAAATGTTTGCTGATGACACATCTCTCTATTGTAGTGATACCGACCCCCAAAGACTGACACTCAAACTTCAAAACAATATCAACAAATTGATTACTTGGACTCAATTAAACCATATGTCCTTAAATGCACAAAAAACTAAGAGTATGTACGTACTAGCAAGACAAAAGAGGCAAAAAATGAAAAGTAAATTTCAACCTCTGTTGATAGATCAAAAAATTATTGAAGAAGTTGACTCACACAAGATTCTGGGTGTAATTATCGACAAAAATCTTACTTGGACTGACCATGTGATGGCATTAGGAAAACGTCTTGCAAACAAGGTACGCCAGCTATCAAAAATAAAACACTTCCTAGATGATCATTCACGCAAACTCTTTTTTTGTGGACACATCTTGCCTATAGTTGACTATGCCTCATCTCTTTGGGACAACTGCAGTGAAACTAATTTGAAATTCATTCATCGATTATATAAAAGAGCACTAAAACTTGTCCTATTAAAAGCAAGCTCCCTAACCATCAATGATTATAAGCAAACAAATATTCTTACATTCCAAAACAGGCTTTACTTTAATAAAGCTCTATTTGTACAAAAAGTTGTCAATGGAAATGACCCTCCCAAGATCATCAATAGATTCAAAATTAATGAACACAGGCATAACCATCTACTAACATTTCCCAGACCCAGAAACAATCTCTACAAAACAAGCTTCCTATATTCAGGTAGTGATTTATGGAACAAGCTCCCAAAGCATTTAAAATGTATCATAAATAAAAATCAGTTCAAAAATCAGTTGAAAAATCACTTAATGCGCTTATGCAAAAATGTTTAAGAACTAAACATGAATCCAATTAACCATATTTAGAACAGACTAAAGATATTGGTACCCTCTGCTCACCCTGAAAAATCTTTCATGTGTGGTTTACTGTGACTCAAAAATCTACACCTTGCTTGCTATATATGTATGTGGAAGGGGAAAAGGAGGACAAAGATTTTTATTTATTTTTTTAGATAATTTATTTATGAACAGGATAGGGAATAAGAGATGTATGTAAAAACGTGTATATTTTGCAAATTCAAAAGGAGAAAACCAAATCACTGATTTGATGACTAGATGGAGCTTTTTTTTTTTTTTTTTTTTTTTTAAATTTATTTTTTATTATTATTATTTTTTAAATATTTTTTTTAAATTATTATTATTATTTTTAACCCAGTTTAAAATTCTCAGTATATATGTTTAAATTTTTTTTTTTTTTTTTTTTTTTATTAATGGGACTATTAGCACTATTATATTCATAATATTTTGATTAGTGGATAAGGCCTTACTTTTTTGTTCTGATTGTTGTTGTTGCTGTTGTTGTTGTTGTGTGTGCGTGTGTGTTTGCTTTTGTTCATATGTGTAGGGATTTTATTAATCATAAATCATTGTCATAATTCTTCTGTTTGTTGCTTGTGTTTTCCCCCTTCCTCCTTGATGCTCCCCTCCCCATCTGTTCCCACCCCCCTCCCAATTTTGAAGGGTTTTTTGTGCTTTTTTGTTTTTTGCTTTTATTTTTTTTTGTTTTGGGTTTTTGTTTCTCTTGTTTGTTTGGTTTTTCCTTGCTTTTGTTTGTTTGTTATTTTTTGTTTGTTGGTATGTTTGTTGGTGTATATGTTGTTTCCTCTCAGTGGAGATGGGTATTATCATATGGTATTGTTGCATTTGTGTTGTTGTTGTTCTTGTTGTTGTCTTGTTCTTTTTTTCTTTTTCTTCCTCTTAATATATAGGTATGAACTGGAGAATGGAGGTATTGTAATTTGACATGAGTTGCTTGTCGACATTAAATGGATTCTTTTTCTTAAGTCTTGAATAATGGTTGGTGACATTGTAACTGATGTAAGCTGTTGTTTGATATTATTTGATTTTTCTTAAAAACCTTGAATGTGTGCATGTGCGTGCGTTGTTTGTGTTATTTCCACCCAGTGGTGATGGATGTTGTCATATGATATTGTTGCTTTTGTTGTTTTTTCTTTTCTTCCTTCTAACATGTGATCCGTGTGGATTGGGTTTTTTTTTGTTGATTTGGTTTGTTTTGTTTGTTTGTTTGTTTTTGTTACCTTGGTTGTTTTGGTTTTTTTTTTTTTTTTTGGTATTCTGTTTTTTTTGGTGGTGATGGTGGTGGTGGTGGTGGTGGTGGTGGTGGTGGTGGTGGTGGTGGTGTGTGTGTGTGTGTGTGTGTCTCTGTGTGTGTGTGTGTGTGTGTGTGTGTGTGTGTGTGTGTGTGTGTGTGTGTGTGTGTTTTCCCTTTCTTTTTGTTTGTTAGCGTATATATGTTATTTCCTCTCAGTGGTGATGGATATTATTATGGGGTATTGTTGCGTTTGTTGTTTTTTCCTTATCTTCTTTTCAGAAATATAAAGTATGAACTGAAGTATGGAGATGTTTTGACTTGACATAGGTTGTTTATTGACATTTTATGGATTCTTTTTTGTTTGTTTGTTTGTTTGTTTGTTTGTTTGTTTGTTTGTTTGTTTGTTTGTTTGTTTTTGTTTTGAGTCTTAAATAATGGTTTTTGGTTACATTGTATCTGATATAAGCATATGTGTGTGTGTGTGTGTGTGTGTGTGTGTGTGTGTGTGTGTGTGTGTGTGTGGGGTGTGTGTGTGTGTGTGTGTGTGTGTGTGTGTAGGTTTTATTTATTTATTTATTTTATTTATTTATTATTTTTTTTGACACTATATGATTTTTTAAGACTCAAAATGTATGCATGTACGTAGGAGTGTGCGTGCTGAGTGGATGAGTGCAAGCCGTGTTTGTGTGTGTGAGTGGGGTGTGTGTGTGTGTGTGTGTGTGTGTGTGTGTGTGTGTGTGTGTGTGTGTGTGTGTGTGTGTGTGTGTGTGTTGTGTGTGTGTGTGTGTGTGTGTGTGTGTGTGTGTGTGTGTGTGTGTGTGTGTGTGTGTGTGTGTTGTGTGTGTGTGTGTGTGTGTGTGTGCGTGCGTATGAATTCTGAGTGGGAGTGTGGTTTTTTGTGTGTGTGTGTTTTGTTGTTGTTGTTGTTGTTGTTTTTCTCCTCTTCTGGTTGTTTTGGTTGCTATTGTGCTTGTTTTATCTATAGACATATTCTATCTTAAGGTTGTTGAAATCATGTTAGCTAATTAATGTTGGTGAAATGTTTGTTTTTGTTTTTTTTGTTTCTGTGTTTGTTTTTTCCCCTTTTCTTTCTTTGTTGGTTTTATTTTTTTGCTAGGGATTTTCTGCTTTGATTTTTGTTGGTTCTTTGTGTTGCTTTATTTTGTTTTTTGCAGTTGTTTTGATTATGTTTTTCTTTTCTTTAGATAGATGGCTTGATGGAAAAAAGCAAATCGATGCTTACTCAATGTACCATCTGGAAATAAAAATTTGATTGATTGATTGATTGTTTACAGTCTCATGGGAAAGACTTTTGGGGAGAGTAGAGTCAGCACTGATGTTAACTAGTGTGTGTGTGTGTGTGTGTGTGTGTGTGTGTGTGTGTGTGTGTGTGTGTGTGTGTGTGTGTGTGTGTGTGCCTGCAGGTGTGTGTACATTTGAATTTGCTTAAACTGTTAATGGTACCTTGTGTGTTGTATAAGTTGAATGGGAGGCTTTGATTTGCTTTTTTGCAAGGTATAACGCTGTATAAATTCTTCTTCTTCTTCTTCTTCTTCTTCTTCTTCTTCTTCTTCTTCTTCTTCTTCTTCTTCTTCTTCTTCTTCTTCTTCTTCTTCTCGTTATTGTTGTTGTTGTTATTATGGTTATTGTTGTTGTCGTTGTTATGATTGTTATTATTATTATTATTATTATTATTATTATTATTATTATTGTTATTGTTATTATTATTATTATTATCATTATCATCATCATCATCATCATCATCATCATCATCATCATCATCATCATCATCATCATCATCATCATCATTATCATTTTTTTTATTAACATTATTGGTATATCATTATTGGCGAACTTTCCTCCAGCAAGAGAAGCATTGGCCGTCCTCAACTGCCTTCCAAAGAGGTCTGCAAGCGTGATATTAAAGCCCTGGACATCAACACAGAGAACTGGGAGGAGGTAGCGGCTGACCGCAGCAAATGGTGCAGTGTTCTCCACAAACAGCTGAAGTGTGGGGAAGAAAAGATCCACACCGCAGCAAACGAAAAGAGAGCAGCAAATGGCGCAGTGTTCTCCACACACAGCTGAAGTGTGGTGAAGAAAAGATCCACACCGCAGCAAACGAAAAGAGAGCCAGACGGAAGGCATGTACTGCAGCCACCTCAACAAGCCACATCTGCATCAGATGCAACAGAGACTGCCACTCCCGCATTGGACTGACCAGCCACATCTGCATCAGATGCAACAGAGACTGCCACTCCCGCATTGGACTGACCAGCCACATCTGCATCAGATGCAACAGAGACTGCCACTCCCGCATTGGACTGACCAGCCACATCTGCATCAGATGCGACAGAGACTGTCACTCCCGCATTGGACTCACCAGCCACAGTCGGTGCTGTCGCTGAACAAATGACCTTTCTTCTAGCGCCAATTCCATAGTCGACACTGACTGATGGAGGCCCATCATATTATGATTATTATGAGTATCGCAACGTTTTATTTGGGCTTTCCTTCCGACAGACTTGCTAGATTTAGGCCGGGCCTGGCCTCTTTGGAGGAGTGGTGTCGCCACAAGTCCGGCGCCACATATATCAAAGATGCTTGCAAGTGTGTGTGCATACAATACTGCACTCTCCTGGTGCCATGGGTTCTGCTACTGTGCAGAAATTTGGGTAGGACAAGATTTAAACCGGTCCGTTTTTTGTTCTGCATCTTTTCGAAAAAGGCGCCATATTCTTTGGGAGGGGTGTGTGTATGCGTCCAGCCGCGTTCGAGTGTGTGCGCTCGTGTTTGTGTGTACGTTTTCTTGTTTGTGTGCATGTGATGGAGGCCCTGCACTTTCCTGTGGTGCATCATACTATTGTAAATTATGATGATTAATTTGGGTACCGCTGCAACGTTTTATTGCGGCTTTCCTTCCGACAAACTTGCTAGATTCAGGAGATAGAGTCAACAGACAGAAAGACAGACAGACAGACTCAGTTAGACACACAAGTTTTATCTGGACGTAATGAAATGTTTCACAATGACCTATTGTACTAATGACGTCAATTTCCACGTCATCAAACTAACACGAGCCCCCTCAAGACACAAATAAAATGTTCTTTTGCTTAGGAATGGGTGTTTACACACTAGCTCTCTCTCTCTCTCTTCTCTCTCTCTCTCTCTCTCTCCTCTCTCTCTTCTCTCTCTCTCTCTCTCTCTCTCATATTTTGCGTTTGTTATATAAGTTCGAAAATAATTAGCACATTTAATTTTTTAGGTTATTTGATTCACATATTCAGCCAATAGTTCAGTATGGTGCTGAAATTTGGACATTTGAAACAGGATCGGAAATGGAAAAAAATGCATTGTTTTGCCATGAAGTGTTACTTGTATGTTGACAAGAGAACTCCACATGATTTGATCTATGGCGAACTTGGAAGATTTCAAATATATTTAAACTCATATATCAAATGTATTAAATATTGGTTAAAACTACTTAGTATGCATGAAGGGAGATTACCTACCCCAGCTAATAAAGCACTCTATGATTTAGACAGCCGAGGTAAAGCAGCACATAATAGATTGTAGGTGGCAAGAATGGACCACTATACCGAGAATAGCCATGCATTTTCATTGTATACGCTATTGAACATTAATACGCTCAAAGAACAATATTTTTTTATACAGAAAATGAGTATGAACAAGTTTATTAGATGTGCCTGACTGAATTCAGATTTGGTGTCTCTGAAATAACAGTTCATAGTCAAAGGTACAGGAAGGGTGAGAAAAAAAAATATGTTCCATGTGTAGAGTTGATAGAGAGGATAAAGTACACTTCTTTTTTTTGTCCAGTGCTAAATTATTTAAGAAACAATAATTATATTCCAGAAAAATATTATTGCAGACCAGCTCACTTTAGAAAGATTACGCTCCTGTCTTCTTAAATTATTCTAAATGTTCTGAGAAATCTTGCTATGTATATCTAAACGTCTTTAAAAAGGACAAGTAGTTTGATTTCATAACACCTAAAACAGTATACCTCTGTGTGTGTGGTGTGTGTGTGTGTGTGTGTGTGTGTGTGTGTGTGTGTGTGTGTGTGTGTGTGTGTGTGTGTGTGTGTGTGTGTGTGTGTGTGTGTGTATTGCATTGCAGCTAGTGTCTGAACATTTTTGTGTACTTGTGTATAACATTTTTTTGATAATTATGCACCTTTTGTAAACACCTTCAAATAGGGCTATTGTCTTTCTTGAATAAAAACTCCTCTCTCTCTCTTCTCTCTCTCTCTCTCCTCCTCTCTCTCTCTCTCTCTCTCTCTCTCTCTCTCTCTCTCTCTCTCTCTCTCTCTCTCTCTCTCTCTCTCTCTCTCTCTATTATACTGTGTAGTTATTCATTTTTGTGAATACATTGGCTATTCACAGAGATTGATCATTACAGTATATATGAACTATGAGTATTTTATCTACAATGTGCAGATTTCTTTTTTATAGCTATATTGAATTTGATTTGTGTGTCACTAGTTAGTGATATCTCTCTCTCTCTTTCTCCCTCTCTCTCTCTCTCTCTCTCTCTCTCTCTCTCTCTCTCTCTCTCTCTCTCTCTCTCTCTCTCTCTCTCTCTCTCTCTCTCTCTCTCTCTCTCTCTCACTTTCTCTCTCTTAAAATCCTACTTAGAATGTAGTAGATGTTCATTTTTTGACTATATAAGAATTAGAGAATTGTGTTACATTAGCTATGTTTCTCTCTCTCTCTCTCTCTCTCTCCTCTCTCTCTCTCTCTCTCTCTCTCTCTCTCTCTCCTCTCTCTCTCTCTCTCTCTCTCTCTCTCTCTCTCTCTCTCTCTCTCTCTTTTCTCCTCTCCTCTCTCTCTCTCTCTCTCTCTCTCTCTTCTCTGCCAATTCTTTTGAAACTCTAGGATGTTTTATGTAACTTTTTCTTTTCTTTTTTTTTCTTTTTTTCCTATTTCATTTTATTTATATTTTTATTGGTAGTATCTCTCTCCCCCCCTCCCTCCAATAAGGATATTAGTTAAAATCCCCCCCCCCCTTTTTTATCCAAATGTATGATTTATATCACATGTAAAACTTTTGACAGATGGTGGTGGATTGATGTTCTCAGTTGATGATTTCATCTTGTTCTCTTGTTTGCTCTTTACCTATTATTTTCTATTCTTCCATAATCAAAATCTTTTTATTGTGGCTTCTGATTTTTGTCTTCTGATCGAGTGCATTTTTATTACCTTATCATATATAGTATCCTTATGCTTGTGTGATGTTTGGTACTGTGTAAAGTTTTATTGTTTAGTATCTTTTCAACTTGATGTATCCCTGAAAAGGGCGGGGACTGGATGTAAAAAAGCACATGAGTGCTTATCTATTATCCTCGAATAAAAGACTTTGCCTTTCCTTGCCTTGCCTTGCCTTGTCTGTCTGTCTGTCTGTCTGTCTGTCTGTCTGTCTGTCTGTCTGTCTGTCTGTCTGTCTGTCTGTCTGTCTGTCTGTCTGTCTCTCTCTCTCTCTCTCCTCTCTCTCTCTCTCTCTCTCTCTCCTCTCTCTCTCTCCTCTCTCTCTCTCTCTCTCTCTCTCTCTCCAGCAATACTATAAAGCCAAGCATCCCAATTCCAAGAATAGACATGTTCCAATCAAGTTTACTTTTCTTAGGCCCTATGCTGTGAACTCCCTTCGGACTCAGGTAAACACCATCAATCCATAATAACCTTCAAACATCACTTAGTAACCCACATGATACACCAACAGCAATGAAACAGATTCCATAGCCTTAGAAAGTAGGTTCTCTCTCTCTCTCTCTCTCTCTCTCTCTCTCTCTCTCTCTCTCTCTCTCTCTCTCTCTCTCTCTCTCTCTCTCTCTCTCTCTCTCTCTCTCTCTCTCTCTCCAGCAATACTATAAAGCCAAGCATCCCAATTCCAAGAATAGACATGTTCCAATCAAGTTTACTTTTCTTAGGCCCTATGCTGTGAACTCCCTTCGGACTCAGGTAAACACCATCAATCCATAATAACCTTCAAACATCACTTAGTAACCCACATGATACACCAACAGCAATGAAACAGATTCCATAGCCTTAGAAAGTAGGTTCTCTCTCTCTCTCTCTCTCTCTCTCTCTCTCTCTCCTCCTCTCTCTCTCTCTCTCTCTCTCTCTCTCTCTCTCTCCTCTCTCTCTCTCTCTCTCTCTCTCTCCTCTGAATGTGAGCACTGGGAGGAATTCTCCCTGATTATTGCTGAGGGACCTTGACAGTCCCTGGACAAAGCGTGTACAACTTGGTGACTGGGCATTGGTGATTCCCCCAACTGTGGAGTGACTGATAATCGACATCTTTGTGACATTTATCACCAAATCACCAGTGAAAGGAATAAGTCACCTTCAGAAGTGTGTGTATTATTGGACCACCCACAGCTCATATACATTTTCTCTTTGGTTCTTGTTTTGTTTTGTTTGTTTTCATCTCTTATATTGGCCATTTTTATATTGTTGTTAGTTTGATTGTGTCTGTGTGTCTCTGAGTAACTATTGATTTTTTTTCTTAAATTACATCATACCCTCATTGAGTGCCCCACTCCCATCCCCTTTATTCCATATAAAATAGATTTTTCACCTTTCCTGTTGCTACATTACATTGTTGTTTGTTGGATTGGGTTATAGATCTATATTTATATACACTGTATGTGTATTTTTTGATCAACTTGAAAGCACTCTTTTTTTCATTTTTTCCCCCTTTCTTTCTTACATTTTATCCTTCCCCCTATTGAGTGCCCACTCTCCTTTATTCCTTATTATCTCTCTTTGATTGTCACCTTTTCCAGTTTTTACACACATTATCACATCAAGCAACTAAAATCAATCTAGTTTTTCACTTTTTTTTATTTATTTTTTTTATTCTTACTTTCATCCTTACCCCTATTGAGTGCCGACTACCCTTTATTCGTATTCATCTCTAATTGATTTTCACCTTTTCCTGTCTTAGGACACATTATCACATCTCCAGCAAAAACAAACACAATTGATGCATTCAAGACACAACACGTGGCCCTCTAAGGAAGGCCTACGAATTTGCCACTTAAATATAAATCATGCAGTCAATAAAATTGAAGACATATCAACACTTATTAGAAACCATGGCAAACCATTTCACATACTAGGGCTATCTGAATCAAGACTCTCGAAGCACATAGTAGACACTGATTTATATATCCCAGGATATAAAATCATACAAAAGGATCCACAAAGGCAAAAAGAAACAGGAATCATCATATACATAATAGTGAATCTATAACATTCAAGCGTCTCATTCATCTTGAACATTGTGATGTAGAATCTGTCTGGTTTGAAATCTCCATGAAAGGTTCACCACCTATTGCAATGGGATTCTGCTATAGGAATCCAGCAGAAAGAAAAAAATGGATAGACATGTTTGACGAAATGATGAATGTAGTTCTATTAGAATCCAGGGAAGTAATACTACTAGGAGATTTTAATATCGATCTAACAAAAGTAAATAATATATGGACGCAAATTACTAATTCATTCAACCTTCACCAACTAGTCAGTTTACCCACGAGAGTCACACCAAATTCAAGCACAATAATTGATCACATCTACTATCAAATCCCAAAAACATCATAGAAACATGTGTCCCTGTCTATAACTGCAGTGATCACTACCCAGTATGTACTACATGGTCAAAAAAAGGAGCACAAATTCCCAAACCTGGACATAAAACCATAACATATCGTTCTTTTGCAAAATTTAATGAACAGCTTTTCCTTCATGATCTAAGTAACTCTATGCTCTCAGAAACATTAAACATTACTGATCCAGACAGGGCCATTGAATTCTGGATAAAAACTTTCACTGAAATCTACAACAAACATGCTCCACTTAAAACCATAAGGGTCAGACATGTCCCCAAACCGCCTTGGATTACAAAAGAACTAAAAGAAGCATGCTATCTTAGAGATTTGTTAAAAAAACATAAATATCATGAAGAGTCAAAAAGATTACGAAACGCCATAAACTCACAAAAACGTCAAGAAAAAAGAAATATTTCCAAGATTTACTGTCTTCCAAACAAAACTCAAAAATTATTTGGAGGGCCATAAATCAAATAACAAATAAACAATCATCTTCCAAATCAAATGTAATCAAAGATGTTACTGCTGAACAACTCAACAATCACTTCATAAATGTCTCTACTAACGTTGTAAACAATGATGATTCAAAATCCAATAACCTCAACACATTAAGACAATACTGCCAAGACAAGCATATTCCGTCAAAACTTCACATACCATTCGTTTCAGTTTTTGAGGTCTATAATTACCTAATTCACCTCAAACAATCATGGACACGAGGTCTTGATGGAATAGACAGCAGAATTCTGAAACTGTCAGCTCCAGTTATCACAGACACCCTAACACACACACACACACACACACACACAATATATATATATATATATATATATATATATATATATTATATATATATATATATATATAATATATATATATAAAACCAATGTCTTGAAAAGAACTATTTCCCCAATGCCTCCAAAACTGCTAAAGTAATCCCCATCCACAAATCTGGTGACACTTCAGATCCCTCAAATTATAGACCAATCTCTATTATATCCCTCCTTTCAAAACCCCTGGAAAAACATATAAATAAACACTTAGTCTGTCATAAAGACACTAACGACCTACTTCACCCTAACCAATCAGGATTCAGACAAAATCACTCGTGTCATACTGCACTGACTAGTCTCATAGACAATTGGCTATCAAACATTAATGAAAACAAATTTTGTGTATTATTTGTAGATTTCAAAAAAGCATTTGATACAATTGACCACACACTTCTCATCAGAAAGCTAGACCTGTACAATCTATCATCAAATAGTCTAGAACTACTCACTTCTTATCTTAAAAACAG
>JASPKP010000036.1:157500-162500 GCA_030674155.1 Stramonita haemastoma
CCTTTTTGGGTGAACTTCTTTCCACAAAAGGTACAAGTGTATGTTTTTTCTCCTGTGTGGATTCTAATGTGGCAAGTTAATTGTTGTTTCCTGATAAACTTCATATGACAATATGTGCACTTGTGTGGCTTTTCTCCTGTGTGGGTTCTAATGTGGCGAGTTAAATCCTGTTTCCTGGTAAACTTCATATGACAATATGTGCACTTGTGTGGCTTTTCTCCTGTGTGGGTTCTTATGTGGCGAGTTAAATCCTGTTTTGTGATAAACTTCATATGACAATATGTGCACTTGTGTGGCTTTTCTCCTGTGTGGGTTCTTATGTGGCGAGTTAAATCCTGTTTCGTGATAAACTTCATATGACAATATGTGCACTTGTGTGGCTTTTCTCCTGTGTGGGTTCTAATGTGGCGATTTAAAGCCTTTTTTGTGGTAAACTTCATATGACAATATGTGCACTTGTGTGGCTTTTCTCCTGTGTGGGTTCTAATGTGGCGATTTAAAGCCCGTTTTGTGGTAAAATTCATATGACAATATGTGCACTTGTGTGGCTTTTCTCCTGTGTGGGTTCTAATGTGGTGAGTTAAAGTCTGTTTCCTGGTAAACTTCATATGACAATATGTGCACTTGTGTGGCTTTTCTCCTGTGTGGGTTCTAATGTGGTGAGTTAAATGATGTTTCCTGATAAACTTCATATCACAATATGTGCACTTGTGTGGCTTTTCTCCTGTGTGGGTTCTAATGTGGCGATTTAAAGCCTGTTTTGTGGTAAACTTCATATGACAATATGTGCACTTGTGTGGCTTTTCTCCTGTGTGGGTTCTAATGTGGTGAGTTAAAGCCTGTTTTGTGGTAAACTTCATATGACAATATGTGCACTTGTGTGGCTTTTTTCCTGTGAAAACCTCACCACACTTTATGCATGTGCATTGATTGTCTTCAGTTTGTACAATTCCTGCTGCCTTCCTTTCTGGTATGTCACAGTTGTCTTTTGTGATGTGATCATACTCAGTTCTGTTGTGTCTGGATATGTCTTTCCTGATTTCATTTGTAATCTGTAAGAATGTCTCTATATTATTCTTCAGCTCCTCAACAACACACCTGTCCATAACACCAGCAGAAAACAGGGATTTGTGAACACATACAGTGAAGTCACACATGTCCTTGATAAGTTTGACTTCACCTGGGAAAGAAACACCTGTACCAAGGATCCCATATTTAGCAGCACCATTTACACCATCTTTTGTATCATGAATATCTGTAGTGTTTGTAGAGTTACAAGTACAGGCATTTGCATTATCCTCTTCTTCAATGCACCAGTACTCAGTGGTTTCCTGTTTGCACTGAATCTTTTGATAGCCTTCAGTTGTTTGTTTTGAGAATCTACTCATCTCAGGCAGGTCTTCAGCATGTTCATTTTCAGTCACAGCATCTGTGTTGACAGCTGTATTGGTCTGTGCTGAAGAGTCCTCTGTCTTCATGTTGGGTTTGCTCAGTTGCCCTGGGTCATGTTGGAGAACTGAAGTCATCTGTAGCAACAGCTAAAACAACAACAGCAACAACAACAACAGGTCATGAAAGTTTCTAGAATCAAGGTGACAGCTGTGTTTTGTTCTATACATGTTACAGTTCTTCTAAGTGCTATGTGTTTGTCTGAGCACATGTAATATTTAAGGAGTTGAGGTTTTCTTTCTCTCTTTTAAGGTTTATCACTAAATGCTAAAGCATTTATGGCAATTAGCCTAACACTTGTGAATCTTTTTGTCTTTTTGTCCACATGTAAGTGCTTCCTTTTAACTTAGATAAATCTTCAGATGAGAAAGCAGTAAACAATGAATATTAGCAACACTTACAAGCAAAATGGATATTTTTTTCTGTGTATCTTCAGCAAGAAAATGTTCATAAAGGTGGTACATTTCACAGCCTGCCCCTTTGTGTGTTTGGAAAGATATCAACAACTGCTACAGATGATGTAACATGTCAATAACTCACCATGCCCCCCCCCCCCCCATACACACACACACACAACCACACACACTATCTCTGCCCCACAGCAATCAGTTCTCACCCCATTCTGCCTACTACTGACCACACTTGGACTAGGTGAAAGGAAGGGGCATGCTAAACTTAGCACTCTGGACGGAATAATACTGAATTTGTGGCTATGACACACTATCTCTACCCCACAGCAGTCAGTTTCCACCACATCCAGTGCCTTTCAACTGCTATTTATTTCATCCCTTCTCAACCCAGCTGGGGCCAGTTGGTGCTAATTATAGCAGGAACTGACCACACTTAGACTAGGTGAAAGGAAGAGGCATGCTAAACTTAGCACCCTGGACAGAATGATAATTATTGAATTTGTGCCCTATGCCCCCCCCCCCCCCCCCCCCTTCACTTCATTTCACTGCATCTCTATATCAACAACCACTGCCTGTCATTAATTAAAGAAAATTCTTTGAAAGACTTGGAAATATTCAAACCACAATGAATAAGACAACTTCGGTGGACAAATGCAATAACAACTGGTTTAATATGTAATGTGTAAAAGTCTGGGTTTTTTTTTATACATATAATGCATGTAGCAACGTTAGATGGGAGTCGGGATAACCATTTTCAATTTTGTTTTTTTACAAAATTCAAACAGTCATACTCATGTGTTTCAGTTTTTGAGTCTACACACACATGCCCACCTCCAACATATCTTCTTAAGGTTTTTCCTTTTTCAAATATGCATACATATATATATAATATATATATATATATATATATATATATATATATATATATATATATATATAATATATATATAGATTTTTTTCTTAGATGGATGGCATGATGAAAAAAAGCAATTGAGCTGCTTAAGTTGTGTCAGTTATTGATGCCAGCTCATTGCCAAGGCCTACACGAAAATGTGATGTTGTAAAAGGTTGTGTTGAGATTGCCTTCAGCCATGACAAGCTCTTAACAGAACAACCTGCACTCTCCTTCACAGGAGAATAAATCCTCTGAAGTCTGAGTATTGCTGCCTATATTGTAAGGTACTTGAAAATAGTCATACATGCAAACTTCTCATTCAGTGTGCAATTTCAATTTCACAGTGATTCCCAGGTGGAATTAGTGAGTCAGAGTACACATTCTGGGTGACCCCCCAGAGTGTTAAGCTGGGGAACAACAACATCAACAACAACTCAGTGTACCATCTGGAAGTAAATGTTTGACTTTGACTTTGACTTTAACACCCACACACATCCACCCACACCTGGACACACCCACACCCACACCCACACCCACACACACACACACAAAGAAAGAGAGAGAGAGAGAAAGAAAGAGAAAGAGAAAGAGAGAGAGAGAGAGAGAGAGAGAGAGAGAGAGAGAGAGAGAGAGAGAGAGAGAGAGGAGAGAGAGAGAGGAGAGAGAGAGAGAAGTTTTTTTGATTAGTTGAATACCAACTCAATAATAGATTGTTTTTCTTCAAAGTTTTCCTATCAAACTTGACATACTTAACATACAGACTAGATGGGAATATGAAGTATCTTCTCTTCATCTTTCTTCCTCTACCACTTCCACACACACACACACACACACACACACACACACACACACACACACACAAGGCAGACAGTATAGTTCAGGGCATCATAAATGACTAGAAAACACACATGCTTGAAGAAAACTACTTGTGCAAATCAAAGTTAAAGACAGAGAAACAGACAGAAAAGAAATAAAGAATTACCTTGTCCATATTTTCACAATGACATTCATTCACAAACTGACAGTGGATCACACAATCAGCTCTCAAAGTATTCTGAACTGTGCTCAGACATTTGTAGAGCCATGGGTGTGCTCAGTGTTCTATGACAATGAACAGAAAGCATGTGCTGCACTATTTTAAAAAAAAAAATTGAGTTTGGTCGAGGTGGGAGTAAAAGAACTTAAGAAAAAGCTAGAATATTTTGTTTCCTCTTTTACAGGCTTCACAAAAATATTCATGGATAGCTGTTATTGTCATTATGTTTGTTCTTGTATTACTTCTCTCAGTTTGTCTATCAGGCTTTTTTTTAAAATTATTTTTTTTAATTTTTTTGGGGGGGAGGGATTGCTGCCTCATCTTCTGTGACGTCCCTGTCTTGCTGTTCTCATGCCACTCCTTTCAATCTCCCTACCCCAGCCATGCCCAGATTCGTTCTGTCTCATCCTCAGAGTTTGGAGTCTACAGGGAGTCCATCAATATCAGTTTCCAGTAGGGCCACCAGCCAGAGGAGCCCTGCACTGCTGTTGGGTCACTTTGGTGGTGTTCAGTGGTGCCTGTTCTGAGCTAACATATGCAGGACACCACCTACTAAGCCCCCTACTAACGATAGTATTAACTTAATCGCGGAACTAGACTGAGTGAGTCACCCACCTGAGGTGGCGACCACTACAATGTCTCTCCAATGATCAACACCCCAAACCTCCAACCCCAAATGCTTTGACACAAACTCACCACAGGCACAGAAGTGAATGGGGAAACCAATCTGAGGTCACCATGAGACCAGAGCAACGGGGACTACAGAATCAGAGGCATTCTTATTATCACATGTTAATCATTGGTGATGATAATGATGTAATGCTGCTGTTATGGAAGTGCATCTGCTTTGAGACTACTTGACAGTGCTATACTCTACGCTTACTATCATCAAAGATCCCAGCTCAACCTGGCCTGAAAGATAGGGACATATATAGTGTTGGTCAGGTAATTTGAGCAACATTTTCAAATTTGCATCCCTAAAGTGGATGAAGCTCGATTGTGTGGTCCCAGTCTTCCCACTGAGCCAACAGCACACTTTGGATAGGTTAATAAAAAGCGACTGAGAGTCATAGACTCTCCCCTGGATAGGACGCCAGTCTATCACAGGGTTAACCCCCAACACAAGGTTGGTACCCCTTTTACACCTGGGTGGGGTGAGAAAATAGCCGTAAAGTGCTTTTCCATGGGCACAACGCCATATCCAAAAGCT
>JASPKP010000036.1:167500-175000 GCA_030674155.1 Stramonita haemastoma
AATTATCAGCTGCAAAATTTATCATCAGAAGTAGCTCAAGAGAAAATTTTGTACACAAAGAAATAACAGAGCGGTCTGATCTTGATTTCCCTAAAAGAGCAATCTGTATATCGTCACAACAAACTATTGCTACTTACGCTTCAGAGCTTTTTAAAAAAACAAATATCAGCCCAGCAGATATAGCTGTTCAACCATCATATTCACCCATCCCACTTTGGGAGTTACTTAGAGCAACATATGACATCAACTACAATAATTTGAAAAAAGGTGAAAATGTCAATATTTTAATAACTTCGGTTAGAGCACATATTCATGATCAATACAAAGACTGCCTTAAAATATACACAGACGGATCGGTGATAGAAACTAAATCTGTAGGTGCTGCTTTCGTAATCCCAGCTCTTAAAGTTAGAAAATCATATTTTCTGGGTAAACAATTATCAGTATTCACTGCTGAACTTCTTGCTATTTTAAAAGCTTTAGACTATTTGTTAAACCTTCCAAGAATTCTTTTCAAAATTGTACTTTTCGTTGACTCAAAGTCAGTTTTAAATGTCCTTGAGTCTTTTGATTTGGATACGCGTCCAGACTTGATCATTGAAGTCAGCCATTTAATTCATTATTTGAGAATCAAAGGCACAAATATAACTTTTTGTTGGGTACCTTCCCATTGTGGTCTATGGGGTAATGAGTCAGCCGACCAATCGGCCAAGCATGGAGCTCAGAATATAAATAACTCTCAAACAGTAAACATTCGTCCTTCAGTAAAAGAGGTTTGTCATTTGTCAGAGTCAACATCATGGGCACAATTCCTTAGATATGATAATAGCCATTTAGTATCTGGGAAAAAAATAGGATCTGTTGTAGGACTTACAAGGCAGCTGATGTCAAATCATTCTAGCTTCTATTCGAGGGTAGTTTCTAGTATGATCTGTCGAATTCGACTTGATGCTATCAAAACGAAATATTGTAAAAACGTAAATTGCATATGTGGACAAAAGTTTAGCCTAGGTCATATATTTACAGATGTAGCAAAGTACTCCAGTTTCTTCCAAAAAGTTTTAAAGACCAAATTTTTCTGAAGAAACTTCTCAGAATCTAATGTCGGATCACATTCTTTTGATTGAAATTGTTCAGTCCCTTGTAAATAGTCCAGTCTATAGGTTTATATAATGTCCACTTAGAAGTTGTTTTGTTTTTGTTTTTGTTTTTTTTCAAGGGGGGGGGAACTTTTATTTATTAACTGTTCACATACTTTTCTTTCTTTTTCTACTTGTTTTTGTAATTAACTTGGCCATTTGATGTACCTAAATTGATATCTTTATGCACACACACACACACACACACACACACACACACACACACACACACACACACACACACACACACACACACACAACACACACACACACACCTCTCTCTCTCTCTCTCTCTCTCTCTCTCTCTCTCTCTCTCTCCGTATGCATGCAAGCCTCAATCACACAACACACACACACACACACACACACACACACACACACACACACACACACACACACACACACACACACACGTGCACACACACACATTCACACACACGTGCACACACACACCACGTACACACACACTCACACATTCACACACGTGCTCACACACACACACACACACACATTCACACACGTGCACACACACGTACACAAACACACACACACACACATTCACACACACATACACAGTCATATTCATACGCATTATAAGCGACAAAACACAAACTTTTAGTCACACACAATATCCGCTTTTCTTCTTTTCTGTCTCCCTTCGTCTAATATCACTAATAGTGAAAAGACGTAAAATCTAAAGAACGAACACACACACACACAGGCAAGATTCAAGATTCAACATTTCATTTGCCTTTAACCCCTCTTGGGTCATAGAGGATTCCAGTAAACAAAATCAACTGTAACATTGAATTTACATCAACAAAATATCTCTACGGCACTGAATTTCACAGAAATAGAAATATAGTCCCTTTTCATCTATGTCAAGTAACTGTACTCTTAACTGTGAATGTGCTTAATCTTAATACAGTCTTTTTGTCAGAAGAGAACAAATTACAAAATGTGAACATGGATCTTGGATAGAGATATTCCTGAGGTAGCACACACACACACACACACACACACACACACACCTCTTCTCTCTCTCTCTCCTCTCTCTCTCTCTCTCTCTCTCTCATCTCTCTCTCCTCTCTCTCTACTCTCTCTCCTCTCTCTCTCTCTCTCTCCTCCTCTCTCTCTCTCTCTCTCTCTCTCTCTCTCTCTCTCTCTCTCTTTTGAATGTCCAGTAGGAGTCAGGCAAGGTTGTGTTCTGAGCCCCACATTGTTTTCAATATTTATCAACCAGCTAGCTAATGTTATCAATGAAAAAGGAAAACATGGGGTTCAGTTGCTACCTAATATCATGGATATTTTTATTCTGTTGTTTGCAGATGATGTTGCACTATTTTCAACAACCCCAGGAGGTTTGCAGCATCAGTTAAACATTTTGAAAGACTGCTGTAACGATTTACAGTTAAGTGTTAACATTAATAAAACGAAGGTGATGGTCTTTAGGAAAGCTGGATTTCTGTCAAAACAGGAGCAATGGTATTACAATGGTATTAGGTTAGAAGTTGTAAATCAGTATTGCTATTTAGGGTTCAGTTTTACAACAAAGGTTAGCTGTAAATTAGGTACAGAGCATTTAGTTACGAAGGAAGGAAGGCAGTGGTTCAGTTAAATAAAGTCTTTCACAGGTATAAAGAGATGAATGCTAGTACCTTTTTTAAGATTTTCGATACTAAGATTCAGCCAATTTTATTATATTCATCAGAAATATGGGGCACAAACAGACTAGAACACATCGAGAAAATTCATTTGATGGCATGTAAAAGATTTTTAGGAGTACCTGTAAGAACACCCAATAAGATGGTATACGGAGATTTAGGTAGATATCCACTTTATGTCAATTCATGTACAAGAACTATTAAGTACTGGTTAAAACTATTGCAAATAGATCAAAACAGAATACCATATAGTGCTTACTACATGCTGTTAGAGCTAGATAGAAATGGTAAATACTGCTGGATTTCAAAAATAAGGGAAATTTTGTGTGAAACCGGTTTTAACATTGTTTGGATGCAACAAGGTGTTGGGGATGTAAAACTTTTCTTAGGTATGTTTAAGCAAAGATTAGTAGATTTGTTCATTCAAGAATGGGATGGGACTGTAAGAGATAAAGATAGGTATGACCATTACAGATCATTTAAAAGTATTTTTGTAAAAGAGCAGTATATAAACTCTATTGATGTCTACTGCTTTCAAGTAGCAATCACACAAGCAAGATTTAATGTTCTAACCCCTTAATAATAATGTATATAGATATAGTGAGAATGATCGAGAAAAAATGTGTCCTTTTTGTAAAACAAAAGTTGAAAATGAAGCCCACTTTCTTTGGGAATGTTGCATATACACTGGCTTAAGAGAAAAGTTCTTAAGTGAGTGTATCAACGTACCGTTGCCCGATCTGTTCAAAGCAACAAATGATGAGTACAGGCACAATTTGTCAAGATATATATTTCACTCTATTAATAAAAGGAAGACAATGTAAATTGAAGATGTATTTTGATTCCACACGTAATTGATGTGCATGATTTCCACAATTTTCCCTAGACATCATATTTTTGTGATTAGAATAACGTGTGTTTTGCTTCTTTGATCAGTTATGAATCAAACCTTTTGTGCATTTTTGGTTTGCCAGTTATATGAATGAACCCCAAGCCCACGAAATGTATTGTGGTCCATGGCCAATGTACATTAAATCATTTCAGTGTTCAGTGTTCAGTGTTCTCTCTCTCTCTCTCTCTCCTCCTCTCTCTCTCCTCTCTCTCTCCTCTCTCTCTCTCTCTCTCTCCTCTCTCTCATCTCTCTCCTCTCTCTCTCTCTCTCCTCTCTCTCTCTCTCTCTCTCTCCTCTCTCTCTCTGACCCCTCCAAAAGTCACTCTGCACCTCACCCCTCACTCCCTCATAGTCACTCCTCCCCTCCCCTTTCCCAGAGCTCTGATCAGGATCAATATGACGATAGTTTCCCTCCCTTACCAAGCTCTAGGAATTTATCCAAATCATCCTACTCACCAGGTAATCCAGATACCCCTCCCACCCCTCCTTCCAATCAACTTCCCTTCTCCAACCGTCCATTGCAAAAAGAATCGGAAGACCCTTTTTCCAAGACCCAAGATTTTCAAATGTGGTACCAAAATTTCTCTTCCAAAAGACCCCCTTATCCATGGTATTCAATGATGTACCCTCCCCCTCCACCTCCACCTTGGCCCTTCTTTATGCCTCCCCTCCCTCCCCCCAAATATATGCAGTCCCGGCCGTATGAGTTTCTGGACAAGAAAGACATGCGACAGACATAAGCTAATACTCTGTTTATGGTTTTGTTTTGCCCTAACCTTCCTTTAAAATGATATTTTATATGTATGTACATGTATGTTAGACTTGTGTGTATGTATGTGTGTGTATGGGCGTGCGCGTGTGTGTGTGGTGTGTGTGCGTGTGTGTGTATGTGTGTGTGTGTGCTGCATGTGTGTATGTGCCGTGTGTGTGTGTGTGTGTGTGTGTGTGTGTGTGTGTGTGTGTGTGTGTGTGTGTGTGTGTGTGTGTGTGTGTGTGTGTGTGCCTGCCTCATGTGTGTGTGTGTGTGTGTGTGTGTGTGTGTGTGTGTGTGTGTGTGTGTGTGTGTGTGTGTGTGTGTGTGCCGCGTGTGTGTATGTGTGTGTATGGGCGAGTGAACGCACGCTCGTGTGTGTTTTATGTGTGTGTGTGCATGTGTATGTGTTGTGTGGTTGTATGTGTGTGTGTGTGTGTGTGTGTGTGCGCCCGTATCAGTGTGTTTTTGTGTGTTTTGCGTTTAGAGCGAATATATGTGTGCCTGCGAGTGTGCATGTGTGTGTTGAGTGTGTGTGTGTGTGTGGGGGGGTATGTCTGTAGGTGTGCATATAAACTACCTGTGAAAATAAACCTTTTTACCTTGATGAATACCTCTGTGGACCTGGTGCCGGCAAATGAAATATTAAGAATTGTCAGAAACATTCAACACTATACCTACTGTGCTAAAAAACGCTGTGCTGAAATGACTTGTCTTACTAGTACTAAACGGTACTTTATCGGAACAATCTAGATTGTGAATGCGTTCAGTGTCAGTTTGGATCGATTAGGATTGTGAATGCATCTAGATTGTAAATGCATTTAGTGACACCTGTGCTAAAACTCCTGTGCTGTTTAGTGACAGTTTTGGAATGCCTAGATTTTGTGAATGCGTCTAGATTGTGAATGCCTTTAGTGACTCCTGTGCTGTGTTTTGCAAACCTAAAAACTGAAGGTTATCCAAGTTAGGGGATGTGTTTTGTGATTCCCGTGCGGTGTTTTGCAAACCTGCAAACTGAATTATTCTGAAGTTATTCACAACCCTGGATGTGTTTAGTGACTTCTGTGCTGTGTTGTGCTAACCTTCAAATTGAAGAGTCTAATTTTAAATGGACAAAGACAGATGGAAGGGACACAACAGTGGATTTTTTTTTTTTCTCCTCGCCTTGGATATTGGAATACAGCATAAACATTTCTCTGCATGTTGTGTCTCCTGTAGAAAGTGTTCCAAAAGACTGATTTGACTACTTAACAATATTCCTGATCTGAGGATATTGGGTATATCTGATAACTGTTTTAGGATATAATATATCTCAACTGGTAACAGTTAAAGCAAGACTTTTATTAGTACTTTTTTGCTCCTCTTAACTTGTGCAGCAAAAACTGATATAGTTTTATCATACGTATTAATATATATTGCTTTGTATTGCATATTCACTTATCATCCATTCCATTGTATTTACTTGATCAATTTAAGTAGATAAATATTGTTTCCTCAAACCGTTTTAGAATCATTCGGGGTTTTAGTGATTTTTTTTTCTTTTTCTTTTTTCTTCTCCTTCTTCTTCTCTACCTTTTCAGCAACATGGCTCCCTGTCTGAAAACCTGGCCACAAAAAGATGGACTATGTATTGGTCATTTAAACATTAACAGCATTTTAAACAAGCTAGCTGATGTACATAGTATCCTACACAACTCAAATAAACCATTTCATTTATTTGGATTTACAGAATCCAGACTTTCCAGTTTAGTATCTGATAAAGAAATCCAAATACCTGGGTTTAGAGCAATCCGTAAAGACCCCTCTTCCTCCAAAACAACAGGAATAGTTGTATATATAAATGAATCCATAAACTTTAAACGTGTTCACCATCTTGAAACCCAACAAGTAGAGTCTCTATGGCTAGAAATACAACTCAAACGAAGTAAACCCATTATTGTCGGATTTATATACAGAAATCCCTCTGAGAGAATTGATTGGGTTGATAGATTTTCCATAATGATGGATGCAGCATCTTTGGATGCAAAAGAACTTTTACTATTGGGAGATTTTAACATGAATCTACTTAAACCCCACCCTTTGTGGATAAACAAATTAAATTCCTATAATCTCTCGCAAATTATTGACACACCAACGCGCTTAACCTCCTCCAGTGCAACTCTCATTGACCATGTATATGTAACTAATAAGCAAAATATCAAAGAAATATGTGTTCCTAACTGTGGCTGCAGTGACCACCTTCCTACCTGTTTCACATGGAACAAAAAAGGAATAAAAATTCCCATAGCTGGTCACAAGGAAGTCACTTATAGATCATTTGTTAAATTTGATGAAAATAAATTTCTTGCTGACTTGCTATATACCTCAATTAATCATGTTTACAACTTTACAGACCCAGAGAAAGCCATATATTTTTGGCTAGAAACATTTAACTCAGTCTATGATAAACATGCTCCTTTCAAAACCCGAAGAGTGAAGCATGCAACACAACCTAAATGGATGACAACTGAGATTCTAAAAGAAACTTATTTAAGAGATGATCTATTAAAAGCAGGAAAAATAGGAGAATTTAAAGAACAAAGAAACAAAGTAAACTCATTAAAACGTAAAGCAAAACAAAAATATTTCCAAAATCTTGCCTCATCAAAACACAATCCTAAAGCTGTTTGGCAGGCTATCAATCAATTAACCAATAAATACCCAACTCAACCCATTGCTAATAAAATTTCCCCAGATGATCTCAACATTTATTTTACCACCATAGCTGAAACAGTTATAAAAAGAGATGAGACAGAATTAAACTCCTTAGAAGAGCTAAAAAGCTTTTGCTCATCAAAAAACATTAAATCAAAATTAAAAATCCCTTTCATAAGTGTTTCTGAAGTGTTCAGATATCTAAATAGCTTGAAACAAAATAGTAGTAGAGGACCAGATGGTATTGACAGTAAAATTCTCAAGTTAGCAGCTCCTATCATCTCTGACACATTAACTTATATATATAATTTATGCATTGAAAAATGCTATTTTCCAACGCAGTTTAAAATAGCTAAAGTA
>JASPKP010000036.1:185000-200000 GCA_030674155.1 Stramonita haemastoma
AAATCCTCACCCTAAATAAACAGCAAAATAAAAAAAAAAGTATCCCTCAACAAAAACAAACCAACTCTAGACAACCACCTTATCACCCACCAGCTACAGCCCATCGACGCCGTACACTCTCCACGACCCACCTAATCCCCTTCCCTACCCAACCCGCTCTCTCCACATCTACTCAATCCCACCAGCCCATCCCCGCAAGTAGCTAACCTCCACACCCTAGACCCTCTTTCCATCTCTTCTATCGACCGGCTCACGCACAGTAGATCCACTCTGGCACCCAAGTCAGATACGAAACTTTCCGGCAGTACACCCGTTAAACCTCCCCCCCATCCCATTTCCCCACGCACCACCACCCCACGGGCCCCCCCACTCCCTCTCATCATCCCACCTCCTCAGCGTCTCCTACCATCTCGACTCTCTCCTTTCCTCCAACACAAATCACGAGCACCACCACTCATCTCAATCTCGCGTCTCCTCCACTCCTCTCTCAATCTCTCCATCTCTCTCTCGTTCTGTCCTCTCTCAAAGTCGAGAAAACCGCACCTTAACTCTCTCTTCTCCTCTCGTATCGTCCCTCGACTCTCATCACACATCTTCAACTCTCAGCACCTCGATCCTATCTCCTCTCCTCTCCCTCTTCTCTATCATCGTATCTCCTGGATTTAGGCAGGTGAAAATTTGCTGTGTACATTTGTGCATAAATAAACCAATAATTCAGCACCAATGCCAGTTGTTGGTTTGGCCACACAACTATCATCCTGGAAGTGACATTGGGTGCCCTGCCTACAAGAACACAGAAATCACCGTCATGGAAGGTCTGTTGGGAAGGCGACCAAACGACAGTAGTTTTTTCGACTAGAGGCTGCCTCAGGGAAGGGTAACATGGCGGTCACAAAGGCCCATGTTTCTTTCGTAAAAAGCCGCCCAGTCATACCAACAGGTACAGAAGACGGAATGAGGAGAGGAAGACACGCAGAGGAGCAGGAGACAAGCGAAAGAGAGGAGACAGACAGAGGAGAAGAGGATCAACAGAGGAGAGGCTAAAGAGAAATGAGACAATTGCAAATATTTGATTTCGGAAACTTTCCGCCAAAATTGTCTTATGTCAAACCCCCCATCTACCCAGTCTGTCTCACACATCTACTACGAGCCCTTCTCTCCCAACGAACGACAACGCCCGCACCTGTTGCTTCCCCGCACGTGATAATCGTGGTGAGCGTCACAGTACCTGTCACGGTGTGGCACTGACACAGTGGCAGATCCACAAACTAGTGGAATTGACACAAGGTTGAAACGTGCCTGTACTCTGGACCGTGACGACGGAGAGGACTACTGTGTACCAATTACTTAGATCACTTCGGGATGCAGGCTAACAGTGGGGATACTATAAAGAACATGGGGGGGATTGAGAAACAGATCCTTGCGAGAAATCTCAGGAACGTTTCAAAGAAAAATGTTTCCCCCTTCAGGTATATCCCCTGACAACACCCCTGCAATGCCCTTAAATTGTGAAAGTGAAACATGGTCTTTCAGTCACCGGGGAAAGTAAACACTTACAACCCTCAGATTTCTTTTGGGCCCTTAAAAAAAAGAAACAAAAACACATACTCAAGAAAAAAAAGCATGTATCCTAAGCTGCAAGGGTGGACAACTTCCATGCGAAAGATTAAAAGACAAATTAGTACTGGACTGGTACTTACAGTTTTATAAAGGGATGCTTAAATTTTTTCTTGGGTTAGATGTGAAAATTTTTTTCCTGTGTTGCGGGGCGTGGGGTTGTGTATAGTGTTTTGTGTGCGCGTGCTTGCGTGTGCGTGTTGTTTGTTGCGTGGGCCGCGAGTGTGTGTGCCATGGGAAAGAGCCCAGACAGACAGACAAGAGAACAAGCAGAGACAGAGAGGGGGAAAGAGGGCAAAACAGAGGTTACGCGTATTGTAGCTAGCTTTTCCACGTGCTTAAAAGTGCAGACCAAAGGGGCTATATAGAACGTAAACATGGAAGCCGGGTTAAACAAAACTTTTTTTTATAAAAACGAGGGTTATATTTGTTGACCCCCTCCATCCCCGCCCTTTTTTTTCCATTTTCAATAAGCCAAAGTTTTAAACACAACATACTGAAAATTTAAAAATTTGTAAACCACTTCATCATGTCGTGGAATCCATGCATCCCCAACCCCCCGGGGTTTGTAAAAATGATACTTTTTTTTTTTTCTGAAAATGTGTTTTGTGCCGGGTCCCCTCCCCGCTGTCCCCTTGTGAGGGGTTTTAAAAGCTTGCCACAAAAAAAAATTTGTCATTTTTGTCCATACTCTCTCTCTCTCTTCTCCCCTTTTCCCCCTCCCCCCCCTCATCCCCCCCTTTTCCCCCTCTTCTCAAAATTTTCCTCTTCAAACCCCACATCTTCCACTCCCTTTCCCCCTCCTCTTCCCCGGTTTCTCTCATCTCTCCCTTCCTCCTCCTCCTCTCCTCTTCTCTCTGTGTTGGTTAATTTTTCCCCATCAAAAAAACTGAGGTGTCATTTGCAAAAATATCTTTCCAAGGTTTTAGCAGACACATGTACAAACCACAGAAACCCCCCGTTGTGTGTGTGTGTGTGTGTGTGGTGTCGCGCCGCGGCGTTTTGTGTGAAATGTGCGTGTTGCTTGCGTGGGGTTGGTGCGTACGTGTATCCCAGGGTGCGTTAACTGAAATGCCTGTACCTTGGGGTGTGAGTTCTGTTGAAGTACTAGCCTAGTGTATTGATACAAAAGGGGGGGGGGGGGGGGGGGAAGAAGATAAGTTTTTTTTACCAAACCCTCTCTTTTCTTCTCTCTCCCCCCACCTCTTTCCCTTAGTCTCTTTAACTCCCCTCTCTCTTTCAAAACTCTCTCAACCTTTCATCTTCCCCTCCCCCTCTCTCATCTAAAACTCCATCTCTCCTCTCATCCTCAACTCTCTCATTCCTCTCCACATTCCCTCAAAAACCTCCCTCTCAACTCTTCCTCCCAACCCCTCCCCTCAAAAGAATCCCAATTCTCCCTTTCCTCATTCCGATTCAATCCCCCCCCATTCCCCCCCCCCAAAACTCCATCCCCAACCTCCTCCCTCCAAATCTTCTCTCCTTCATCTCCTCTCAACCGGGACTATCCCCCTCCCCCACACTCCATCTTCTCTTTTCTCCTTACCTTCCTCACCCGGCTCTGCTCGCCATCTTCTCTCACTTTCCCCTCTTCCCTCCCTCCTCCCCCTGTATGTGTGGTGTTTTGTGTGGGGTGTGTGGTTGGTGTGTGTGTGTGTGTGTGTGTGTTAAATTATTTTAAAAATTAAAAGGGTTTAAAAAATCATTTATAACGAGGATAATGGAAAAAGCATTTCGGGGGGTTTTTTTTTTTTCATCCAGTCCCCCGGTGTATGTTTGTTTTGAAAAATCTTGTCATTTTTTCCCCCCCACCTCGGCACACAATGGCGAAACCCCTACGAAAAGGGGGAACGGGAATTTTTTAACGTGTGCGCAAAAATGTTTTGGCGTGCTTTTCGAAACCAATGGGCGCCATTCGGTTTACATCCATCCAAAAAAGCCCCCTTTTTTTGGGAGAGTAAGTCAGCATGATATTAAACTCCCGGGAAAAAAAAAAATTTTTAACCCCTCCAACGGAATTAACCCGGTGGGGTCAAATGGGGAGCGCCCCAAGGGTTCTGACCACTGGGCTATCCTTTTCTTTTCGTGTGTGTGGTGTGTGTGTTTTTGTGGTGTGTGGTTGTGTTTGGGGTTTTTGTTTTGTGTGTGTTTTGTTTGCGAGCGTGGCGTGCGTACGTGCTGCGTGCTTTGCGTGCGTGCGGCGGCGTGCGTGGTGTGGGTGTTTTTTTAACATAGCAAGAGAGAAAGAGCTGGAAAAAACAGAAAAGATTTTCTTAAAAAAAAAAGCCATTGGCCCAAACATGACCACCAAAAAATGAGTACCAATGCGTAACTCAAAAAAAGGGCCACACCAGGGAAAACCCGGGGGTTTTTTTAAAAAAAAAAAAAAAAAAAAAAAAAATTTTTTTTATTCTTTTATATCGAGGATAATGGGAGAACCCAACTTTTTGTGTTTTTTTTACATCCAGTCCCCCAAAAATGTAGGGCCAGTTTTGTAAATGCCCATCTGTTCCCCAACCGCCACTCAAAGGGGCCCTCCCCAAAAAAACGAAAACCCGGAAACAGGATTTAAACGGGCCCCCAAGATGTTTTGCGGCGGCGTTCGCAACGGGCCCCGGGGTTTATATAGTCTCACCCAAAAAGGACTGAACATCATCCTACCCTTTTTATTCAAAAAGGCTTTACATAAATACCCAAGCTAGATCTAAATTGTAAGATATTAAAACTTTAACCCTAAATGCAAAGGAAGGTGGCGGGAAATGGTTAAGGGGGCGTTCGCCGCAAATTTATGTAAACCGCGAGTTTCTTGGGGTTCTTTTTCCCCCCCACCCCTGCCCTTTCTCCCTAATTTGAAGGGAAAAAAAAAAAAAAAAAAAAAAGCAACTAAAAATTTTCAAAGTCTTCGGATGAGACAAAAAAACCGGGGCCCCCCCCTTTGTGCAAACGAAACCGCAAAAACATCTTGCCACAACGTTAAAAACCCCGTTCCCCGGCCTTTTGGAAAAAAAACGGCCTGGGGTTTGCCAAGGGGGTCGTTTTTTAAGACCCCAAATCGGGGAGTTGGAGGGGGGGCCCCAGGGGAAAGCCTCGGGGCTTAATTAAAGGGGGAACCGGTTTTTGGTGGCTCCTTTTTATAGTACTGGAAAACCAATTTTTGTTTCCCGTTGTGGTGGGGGGGGGGGGGGGGGTCTGGCTGCATGGGAAAATCTTGCCCTCTATACCAACTTTTCCCCCCGGCCCTTTGGGGGGCCCCTAAGCGCAACACCCATAGTCTTCCGGACCCGGGGGGGTGCCTACTTCTTTCTTTTTTTCTTCCTTTTTTTAAATGCCCCCAGAAAAAAACAAAGAAACAAAAAGGTTTCTAAATTCATTCTGTTGTTCTTTTTTTCATAAAAAAAGGGCAATTTTTGTATTGATTTTAAATGTGCAATCTGTATCTACATACCTAGTATGAATTTAGCCATTAAGAGAGGAGAGAAAAAAAAAGAGAAGAGAAGAGAGAGAGAGGTGTGTTGTGTGTGTTTTTGTGTGGGGTGTGTGTGTGGTTTTGTGTGTGGGTGTGTGTGTATGTGTGTGTTTTTGTGTGGGGGTGTGTGTTTTTGGGGGTGTGTGCAATTTAATCCAATCAATTCAATTTTTTAAATTTTCCCGAAGGTACATTGAGTAAGCATCGATTTGCTTTTTTTTTCCCTCAAGCCACTATCTAAAGAAAGGAAAAAAAAAAAAAAAAACAAAACCAACACAAAAAACAAGAAACCAACAAAAAAAAAGCAGAAAAAACCCTAGCAAAAAAAAAATAAAAAACCCAAAAAAGAAAGAAAAGGGGAAAAAAAAAAAAACAAGCAAATAAAACAACAAAACAATCATTTCACCAACATGTGTGTTGTGTGTTGTGTGGTGTGTGTTGTGTGGTGTGTGTGTGGTGTGGTGTGTGTGTGTGTGTGTGTGGTGTGTGTGTTTTTTTTTGTGGTTTTGTGGGGCGCGCAAAAGGGGGTGGTGTGTGTCCTGGGGTAGAAAAGACAGAGAGGGAAATAGAATTAATTGATAATTTTTTTTTTTTCCCAAGGGGGGTATGTAGAATTAATAAATATTTATTCCTGAAGCAGAGTGCAGGTTTCCCTTTAAAATTAAAAAACGGCAATCCTACACTGCTCCCAAAGACCCCTCCCTGCAGGCGGGCAAAACTGTACACAGGCCCACCAGCCCTGTATAAAAGAAAAAGCAATGTGCCAAAAACTGTCATACTAGACGAATATAATATTACCCCCCACACACACAAACCCTAGCAGACTCCAAAACCAAAAAAAAATCCCCCAAACCCGGAACCCCTTCCCTCCTAAAAGGGAAAAAAAAAACACGTTCTTTACCCTCTGGGCCTGGGCCTCGATTTATTTGAAGAAAGGGATGCAAAAAATTTCCCCCAGGTCAAAGGGGGACGTTTTTTTTTTGTGGAGTAGGCCTGGTTCAAAAAAAGCAGCCGGGCCTTTCCCACGGGTATAAGGCCCCCTGGGTTGGTCAGAAAAAAAATTGCCTGGCAATTTGGGGAAGAACCCAGGTTCGATTTCCCCTGGTCGAGGGAATTTTTTTTCTTTCCCCCTTTTGGGGAGTTAACATATGTAGGGACCTACTCTCTCCCCCCCCCCTGAAAGGCCCTTTTGGATGAGCCCAAAAATAAACCTAGGGGGCGTGTCCCAAAACAACACCAGCATTACATTTCTTGCAGTGGGCCCAAACTTTCTTCCCACATTTTTTAAAAACCTTTTTTCCCACTTTCCTATCTCTTGTTCCCCAGGGGGGGAAACAGAGGGACATTTACAAAACTGCATTTTTACACAGGACTTGGGCGAAAACCCAAAAAAGCCCATAAATGCTTATTCCCATTATCCTTGATTTTAAAAAGAAATAAAAAATAAAATAAAAAAAAAGTACTAAGGAAAAATAAAGAGACTGTAAAAGCCTAAAAAAGGGGAGATAGATGAACAGACTTTGGGGCAGTTTAGACGCGTCTATATAGCACTGTAGGCTACGGGGAGAGCGCAAATTTCCCCCCGATTTGGGGACCAGTAGGAGTTGGACCAGTACAGGGCGCGGAAAAAACGGCCAGCTCAGGTGTAATTCACCTCGTTGTAACTGGCAGTCAAAAAATAAATTTTCTTATACAAGAGGTCCAAAAAAAAAAAACCCAAACCAAAAAGAAGAAAATTTAGAAAGGGGCACTGCCTAAATTCAAATGGAAAAAATATAAATGAGAAACCACCAAAACCTAAAAAAAAAAAAAATGAAATAAACCCCCCTCAAAATTTTGGGGAAAAATAATTTTGGCACACTTTGGGGAAATATTGGCAAAAAAGGAATTTTTGGAACATTTCTGACACTGAAAATGAGGTGCAAGTTGATAAAAATGATGAAAACCAAGTGACTTGGGCAAATAACCCCCACCCCCCTCTCCCCTTTTTTCTATCAGACTCTCACCATGTCTCAAATCCAAGCTCAACCATCTCACAAAAAATCACCATCGACAATTCGACATCCCAGATTTCCCACCTCATCACCATCCCCCGTGCTGTTCCGATCCGCACCTCACATCACACTCCACATCACGCGCCGCTTATCTCACTCCGCAACACACCCTCCCTCACCCACCTTCCTCCATCCTCTCATCATCACAAACTCCCTAACCGTCGCTCTCCTCTAAGGTCGCTCGATTCGACCTTACAATCCATCTGACCACCAATCGCGGTCCCCCATCATCCCCCCTCTCAGTTTACCTGCCGTATCATCCCTCTCATCATACTCACGCCTCCCTCCCTCTCCCACATCCTCCCTCATCCCCACGCCCACGTCTCCTACATCTATCCCCAAACCATCAAATCAATCCTCGCCTCCGTCTTATCCCCAGCCTCTCATTCCAAGGTTTCCCCTCGCCACTCTCTCCTCATCATCTCCATCTCTACATCAACAATCAACACCCCATCCCATTTCCTTCACTTTCGCTCCCTCCTCCTCCGACTCAAAACCCTTCTCACACTCGCCACTCTCCACTCATGCCTTCCAACCCTCATTTCACTCCCCCAAGTCAGACCTCCCCCCCCAATCTCCTCTCTCGTCTCTCCAGAATCCTCCTCTCCTCAAACCACATCCCCTCATCCTTCCCACCCTCTCTCCCCTTCAACCAATACCACATCTGTTCCGCTCTCATTCTCATATCTACTCTTCTCCCTCAACTCTTGTCTCACCTACGCTCCCGCGTCACTCTCCTCCTGTCTCTTCTGTTTCTGGCATGCGTGTGTTCGCACATGCCACCTGCATACGAAAAAGCGGAACAGGATTTAACTTGTGCGCAAGATGTAATTTTCTGCGTGATGCGTTTCGCACACGGGCCCCCCCCCCCCCCCATTCCGTTTAAAAAAAGTCTCATCCGAAAGGACACCTCTCTCTACAATCACGTCTCTCCCCATCCACCTCACTTCGCAAATCCCACCACAGATCCTCGTAAGTCTCCCCTCACCCCCGTCCACACCCTCGCTCAGTCCCTATCTCTCACCGTCACCATCCCCTCTCTGTTCACACCACTACCCACATAGACCCTCTTCACACCTCTCCCACTAACCCCATGAGTCTCGAACCTCACCGCATACCGAGCATCTTCAATTTCTCAACATCAAAATACAATACTTCATCAATTCTCAGCTCATCGCTCTCATCTCTCCGTCCTCTTCTCGCTACATCCACATCAATCATCTCCTCTCACTACGTCCACACTCAACACGTTCATCCCCTTCTACTAGCAGCAACGGGCCACAACCCACTCTCCCAGTCCCAAACCTCATCAGACGATCACACATTCCCTCAATGTATCCGTCCCCTCCCCCTCCCACCACATGTCCCACCGGTCGCACATTCTCATCACAGCTCATCATCGTACATTTCAATTTCCTACCACGCACCTACACTCGTTCTCCATCTATCTAACATCATCACATCAGATCATAGTCCAGCCTGACAACCATCTCAACCGATTCAGCTACCCACACCCCTACTCGTCTTCTCTCCTCATTCGTCACATCTCAACAACTCCCCCTCTCAATACTCCCCTCCTTTTCTCTTCTCACCACGTCCTCAAAAACAATCATATAAAAATCATAGGATCGTCCTCGTCCATCCCCCTCAATTCGACACCCCAATCTTCGCCAACTCTCAGTCCCTCCACCTCCACATTCTCTCGGGAATCTCCATTCGCCCCCCCATCTCTCTCCTCATATCCATCAAATCCCACGCCCCGCCTCGCGTCCATCCCCCCGTCTCAACTCCTCCGACTCGTCAACTCCTCTCCACAAGACGTGCACTCCATCCTTCATCCATCCGACCCCCCTCATACAGAACTGCCCACTCCTCCCAACTCAACTCCATCACTCCCAGCTGCATCCCATCACCCCTCTGCGCACGTCGCCTCCGTCGTCCATACACACTCGCATCGAGCCTACACTCATACCCAAAGGTCCTCCCAAATCTAAATCTCAACCATCGTCCACCCTCAAACCTCAAATCATCCTTATAATCTTCTTCCTATCTCCAGTCATCATCATAATCTCTTTCTCATCTCCTCTCACCTCCCTCTTCCATGAAACCTCATCACACTTCACCCAAACCCACCTCGTCTCAAAGACTCACACCGAACACTCTCTCTCCCGCAATCGCCTCTCCGCCCCTCCCCACTTCTTCTCGCCAATCAAATCTCATCTCTCTCCCTCCATCGTCGTCTTCTCCTCCACTTCCCTCTCATCTACCCCAACCCCACTCTCAACAACCCGTCAATATAACCGTCATCCCCGTCAACACGCACTTCGTCCTTACTCCTTCTACTCATTCTGCAGGCTGCCCTCCATAATCCATCGCTCATGCCTCCAATACCTTCTATCCCATAAGACCATCATGACCTTCCCCTCCGTCCCTCGTCCGACCATCTCCAACTCATCTTCTCCAAGCCGGTCCGTCCGGAAACGCGCGCCAGACTCCCCACTCCTATCAAAAACACCTCCAACAGCCATTTCGAATCAACCTCTCCTTACTCACGACAGCCCCCCACGCATCAAACCCAGCTCCATTACGACACAATCCCAATATCCATTCCAATTCCCAAACAAGCCAATCTCTCATCACTCTCGCCTTTCCAGGCTCTCTCAAGATCATCCTCTCACCTCGAATCCTCCCACTCTTAATACCATCTCTTCCCCTTCCCCACTAACTCTCTCCCCTCTCTCAATTCACTCTCTCGATCCTCTCCTCTCTCTCACCTCAACTCACTCCGGGAGAGAGATCTTATAGCAGGAACTAAACCACAGTATGAAGTAAAGGCTGCTTCTAAACCCAATGTAAGAGAGGTCCTTTTTCCTGCGAACGGCGCAGCAGCACTATGCCCATTTTTTCTTCCTTCTGCGAACAGCACCCGACAATCTTGTTGCACAGATTCAACAGAAAATACATTTAAAAATCCAATTCTCGCTTTTTCGTAAGAGTAGGCCATCGTGTGCCTGTGAGGAAACCGATTGAACAAAGATTATACAAACGCTATGCATACACCACAGGGATTGGAATGTAAAAAAAAACAAACAAAAGCACATGAGTGTCTTATTACAATTATCCGCGAATATAACAAGATGATTAAAATAAATTAATAAATTTTCATACACATTGCTTTAAACAGTTTCTGTTTTCTCTATCTTTGTTGTTGTTGGTTTTTTTGTTTGTTTTTTTTTTTGTTTTGATTCGTTCTTTATTTTTAATTTTTTTTCTCTGTTTCTTTTTTTTTTTTTCTTTTCTCCTTTTTTTTTTTTTTTTTTTTTTTGTTTTTTTGTGGGGGGGGGGGGGGGGCGGGGGGGGGGGGGGGGGCGAGGGGGGGGGGGAGGGAGGGGGTGGGGGGGAGGGGGGGGTGGGGGGGGGGGGGGGGGGGGGGGGGGGGGGGGGGGGGGGGGGGGGGGGGGGGGGGGGGGGGGGGGGGGGGGGGGGGGGGGGGGGGGGGGGGGGGGGGGGGGGGAGGGGGGGGGGGGGGGAGGGGGGGGGGGGGGGGGGGGGGGGGGGGGGGGGGGGGGGGGGGGGGGGGGGGGGGGGGGGGGGGGGGGGGGGGGGGGGGGGGGGGGGGGGGGGGGGGGGGGGGGGGGGGGGGGGGGGGGGGGGGGGGGGGGAGGGGGGGGGGGGGGGGGGGGGGGGGGGGGAGGGGGGGGTGGGGGGGGGGGGGGGGGGGGGGGGGGGGAGGGGGGGGGGGGAGGGGGGGGGGGGGGGGGGGGGGGGGGGGGGGGGGGGGGGGAGGGGGGGGGGGGGGGGGGGGGGGGGGGGGGGGGGGGGGGGGGGGGGGGGGGGGGGGGGGGGGGGGGGGGGGTGGGGGGGGGGGGGGGGGGGGGGGGGGGGGGGGGGGGGGGGGGGGGGGGGGGGGGGGGGGGGGGGGGGGGGGGGGGGGGGGGGGGGGGGGGGGGGGGGGGGGTGGGGGGAGGGGGGGGGGGGGGGGGGGGGGGGGGGGGGGGGGGCTCCAAAAATGGGTTTGGCATGGGGGGGGGGGGGGGGGGGGCTCCAAAAGATGGGAGCGGGGCTAATATAATTTGGGGGGGGGTGGGGGGGAAGGGGGGGGGGGGGGGGGGAGGGGGGGGAGGGGGGGGGGGGGGGGGGGGGGGGGGGGGGGCGGGGAGGGAGTGGGGGGGGGGGGGGGGGGGGGGGGGGGGGGAAAAGGGGGGGGGGGGGGGGGGGGGGGGGGGGGGGGGGGGGGGTTTTAACATACACTCAAACACAACTCACACATAAAGACAACACAACAGAACACACAGGACAAGACAGAACAAAACATCCAAACAGCAAAATCACACAAATAGACAACACTAACACAGACAACATCAACACCAAAACACTACAGAACACAACACAACATTCCTCTCACTCACACGACCACATAATATACACACAGAAACATAACAACTAATACAATCAATCCAACAAATCCACACAACGACACACCTAAACAACCACATTAACAACAACCAACTACTAACTAAGACAATTAAACGCAAACAATACAACGAACACTCATAAAAAACCCTCAGATCGGGGTCCGGCCTGAAAACCCAACCCCCACGCACCCCCCGCCAATATACACGCACACAACACACCGAGACCAAGACCCCCCACCACAGCTCATCCCACAACACCACACTCCAATACACACCCCACAACAACAAACCCCACACACCAACACAGAGCCCAGAACGAACCCAATCCACACCAACAACCAACCCACCTTACCACCCCATTAAAAAGCCACCACAGATCTAACCCCACAACACCGACACCTCCTCCTCAGCCGTACAAACACCCCCCCAAAACCCAGGACTATACGCAAACACACCCATAACCGAAACCACAAACCAAAAAAACCAACGAAAAACACAAAGAACAAACAACTCAACCTACACGACACACCACAAAGAATTTAACACCCACACCTACAGATAACCCCACCAACCTATAAAATGAACCCAAACACAACAACAATACACTCCAACAACGTACAACACAGACACAGATACCAGACAACACATACCAAAAAACAACACCTACTACAAAGCAAATGTACCATCCACAAGCCTTTTAAAAGACGTCGCACCGGACACACTCCCAAAAATCGAACGTAGACACCCATACCAACAAAGAAACGACAAACCGGATTAACACAAAAACACCTACAACCCAACCTACAACACCACAACACACACCCCCACACCGTAACACCAAAACCAAACATAAACAAAACAACACACAAAAAAAACAAACAACACAAACACGACACAAGTAATAAATCCCATATAGACCCGCACCCACCAACACAGACACTTAAACCCCTCTTTCACCCACAACCCACAAACGAACCCCCCCCCCCCTCCCTAAACCACCCCCACCCTCCCCCCGCCCTCCCACCCACCTACAACCCACCCAGCCCACCCGCCCAACCGCCACTCCCGCCACGCAACTCCTCCCCCCTACCCCCCGCCCCCCCACTCCCCCCACCCCCCGACCCCGACGACCCACCACACCACAGCCCTTTTTAAGCCCCCCAGCACCCACCAAACACCCGCCCACACCGAGACCACCCCCCCCAAGCGTCCCACGAAACAACCCACCACCCCCCTCTCTACCTCCACCACACCCTGCTAGCTTGCCCCCCAGGCACCGTCCCCGATGACCTCCCCCCCCCCCCCCCCACGCAAGTAACCACACCACCCCAACAAACCCAGTAGATCCCACACAACACACAAGGAATTAGAGAAACCACCACACACACCGACCACACCCTAATAGAGAAGGACAAAACCCATACACATAAGACCCCCCCACACACAACACCCAAGGGACACAAAACCACCCCCAACCACACCCAGACACCCTAGGACCCCCCGGAACAAACCCCCCCTCAGACCACACGACCTCCAAACAAAAGAAAGACCAGACCCACCAAACACCCTCACACAAACCAGAGGACCAACACACAAGCACAAACACAAACAAACACCACACAGGAAAAGATGAGCCTAGGGGGGGGACCCACGGGGGGACAGGAAAAGTAGGTTTGGTTTTAATTAAGTGTGAGAAAAAAAATAGCGAGAGAGGAGAGTGAGTCTTTGTGAAATAGGCTGGGGGGAGGGGTGAGGGAGGGTGCGGGAGGGGGGGGGGGAAACACATAAACAACACAAGACACACCACACAAAAACACCAATACGGAAAAAAATAAAGACCACACCAACCACACACAAAACACAGACAACTACAAAAATAAAAGAATGCAACACAACATAAAGACCACACACGACCCCCCAAACATATCAAGAGCATAAACACACTACACTGCAACACAACCCCCACCCAAAAAAGACCACCCCCCCCCTCCCTACTCCCAACGACACACCGAGACGCCAACCCCCCCCACCAACACCCCACACCCCTACACCCGTTACAACACTCCCACCACGCACACACCACACACAACACACACACAACACCCAATCCCCAAAACATACACACCAACATCAACTACAACCAAAAACACTACACAACACCAAGTACAAAGAAATAAAGCCACACAACCTCAAACACACACAACCAAAGCGCCAACAAAACACCGAGACACACAAAAACAAACACACCAACATGACCTTCACCAAAACAACCACAACCATACACATAAACCAAAGAACTACACGCAACAAGCCAGCAAAACAACACACACGTAATACACAACCACCCCAAAACAGATACAAAACAACCCATTGCCTCATCAACTTAGATTATGAGCATAACACAACAAACATACGCAAACAAAGACAACAAACCCTCCAACAATCAAATTACTAAATACACAATCAAACATACAATAACCAGCGACAACCAACAACACACCAAAAAACCATAACCCCATAAAAACAAACAAACAACACAACAAAAAACACCTACAACCCCAAAACATATCGACTGAAGAAGCAAACATACGCATAATACACAACATAACAACCATAAAAACAATCCACTTTTACTACACTAACGCCCGAACCCTTACACCATACCCAAAAACCATAACGAACGCCGTCAACCTACAACCACACCCCGAGCCAACAACGACACAGCGCACCAACACCCCCTACAAATCTACAGAACAGAATACCGACAACCATTAATGACCAAAAATCAAAACCACACAAAAATAACACAAAATTACCTATATACAATAAAATATAATATTTACCACAATATTCCCCTACCTTACCCAAATAATAAACCCCCATTTAAAACCATGTTATCAACAATCACCCACTAAAATATTACCCATTATAAACTTTTTTATAATCTTCTTTATACTCCCTTTTTTCTCTTCACTGGAACCTCCACTCACACCCTATACATTTCCTTCATATCTCCTTTAATATCCCCCCTTTCTCACCCCTTTCTACTATTCACTATTTCCATTCTCCTCCCCCTTACACTCACCACTCCCTCATCCTACCCACTCTTCTCACTTCCCCTCTAAACCTTTTTATTTATAAATCTTAAATCCCCATTATTATCTCATATTTTCATCACTGTTCTCCTTCTTTCCTCTCTCCTCCAGTTTCCCTTCTCCCACCTCCTCTTTTTCTTCTTTTCTTCGTCTCTAATCTTCCTCTTTCTACTCTTCCAGTTTTGGTTACTCTCCACTTCTTATCTTCCTCTCCTCTCTTCCCTCCGTTTTCTTCTCTTTTACCTTCTTTTTTTTCTCTCCTCTTCTTCTTCTTTTCTCTTTCTCTCATCTTCCCTCCTTTTCTTTTTCTCTTTCTTCCTCTCCTCACCCCTTATCTCTCTTTTCTCCCTTTT
>JASPKP010000036.1:205000-207500 GCA_030674155.1 Stramonita haemastoma
AGGAGACAGGGTAGTTTAGGGTCAGGGAACTCGCTTTTCCCCCAGCCAAGAATCGAGCACATGAGCGTGTTACCAATGGGATGGGTGACCGTTTTTGCGCGCCTTGGCTACAGTACAGTTCCCCCAGTTCCCCAACTGCTAATGGGTACCTGCCCTCTTTAGGGTCAGGGAAGGTAAAGCAGCAAGGGAGAGGAGATGGGCGCCTCCCTCAACATGCTGGCCCCTAGAGAAGCTGAGGTCTTGATGCTTCGCTCCTCTACCACCGCATAGGATATGGGACAGATTTTACTTTTAAAACGATAGCATAGGCAAAACTCTTACCATTGTAGAAGCTTGGAGTCTTTGCCGCGGATCGAACAAAAGAAATTAAAAAAAAACAACGCATAAGCAACAACAACAGCATAACAACAACACAGACAACATGGAAAGAAAATAGCCAGTTTCCTAAGTTTTGGGGATGCATCTGCCTTCTTCAGCGGTACTAACTGGCTACAGACTGACATTTATAGTGTCCTGTGTGTGCGCCATGCATGTCCAGTATGCACACACACGCACACACACACACACACACACACACACACACAAACATACGCACGCACACACACACACACACACACACACACACACACACAACACATACATACAAACACAAACACACACACACACCACATACACAAACACAAACACGCACACGCATGCACACACGAACGCACTTATCTAGAAACATCTAAACACACCACACACACACACACACACACACACACCACACACACACACACACACACACACACACACACACACACACAACACACACACACACACACACACAACACACTAAAACACACACACACTATGACACACACACTTTACTCACACACTAACACACACACACACACACACACAACACACACACACACACACACACACACATCTATATCCCCCTCACACACAAACACAAACACACACACTCACACACACACACACACACCCCCACACACACCACACACACACACACACACATACACACACACACACACACACACACACACAACACACACACACACACACACACACACAAAACACACACCGTCTACATCCCCCCCACACAAACACGCACACACACCACACACACACACACACACCACACACACACACACACACACACACACAAATACACACACATCCACATCCCCCCCCTGAAACCACATACACACAGCCCCCTCACACACACACACTAAACTAACACACACAACACACACATACACACACACACACACACACACACACACACACACACACACACACACACACATCTACACCCCAACCCCACTCACACACACACGCCCCCCATCACCCACACATACACACACTTACACAAACACTCCCATCCCCCCACCCTACACCACACACACACACACACACACACACAACACACACACACACCACACACACACACACACACACACACACACACAACTTGCACTGAACGTTAATTTCCGCTGTATCCAAAGAAAGCTAGGGAAAGGTGAAAGGCTTCGTGTTTTATTCAAGAGAACAGATTACCCGAGGAATAGCGTGTAGTTGTATAGATGGGGGGGGGGGGTGGGGCGAGGGGGGGGACGTGGAGGTTGTGGGTGTATATTAGATGCAGACAAACACTGTACTATGGCACTATCTGGAGGAAGTGTCACAAAAGCTCACCAGGGAACTAGATTACCTGTCGTACCGGTGATGGTAAATTATTACCTTCGTGGTAGGCAAAAATAGCTGAAAAGTGCAATTAGCTTGATGAATGAAGGTGTGGTGGGAGCGTTGTCTCACGAACACGCTCACACATGATATACACACGCACACATGCGCGCGAAACGAGTCCGTTCGTGCGCGTGCAAGCACACAAACAGACATGTGCACACTTACACATGATCTAAGGTTTAGTTCCCCTTTGACCTCTTTTTTCCGGCTTTGAGAATTTCAGTAAACTAAGTCAACGATAACATAGTTTTCTAAATTGCATTAACAGACAAATAAACACACACACACACACACACACACCACACACACACCCTACACACACACACACACACACACACATACACACACGTACGCACGCACGCATGCACATGCATACATGCATACATACATGCATACATACATACATACATACATACATACATACATACATACATACATACATACATATACATACATACATACTTTCATACAATACTACATACACACACACGTACGCAGGCACGCACGCACACCCCCACACACGCATATACGGTATATTTTCCCCAACTTCTCTTGCCTGTGCGTGCACATAAAGTGTAGGGGTATTGCAATGTTTCGGTTATTATCCAGCTTAGGACTGACCACTTGCCTAGCCAGAAACAAACTTTATGACCTCCTTTGCATCCTTTAAATATGATCACCAAACATAAGTCCGCAGATTCACTAGGTGCGAATTTTCTCCTATTGAATGTTTTCAGCATACATTCTA
>JASPKP010000036.1:210000-217653 GCA_030674155.1 Stramonita haemastoma
GAGAGAGCATCGCAAATTACATCGTCATCAAAACAAACCAGTCAGCAAAAATATTTAAAAAAACTCACACTTCCATAAAAAATAACTATCATCAATGAAACCTAAAAACTCCCAATTTGACCAAACCTAACAAGGAAAAAAAAACCCAGAGAGAGAGAGAGAGAGAGAGGGGGAGAGGGGAGAGAGGGGAGACGAGAGAGGAGAGAGTGAGAGAGAGAGAGAGGAGAGAGAGGAGAGAGAGAGAGAGGAGAGAGAGGGAGAGAGGAGAGGAGAGTATCTTGAAATTACATCAAAAAAATTTAGTCAATATTTCAAAACACTCTCACTTCTGAAAGAAAAAAAAAATCATCAAATATCTATAAGCTCATAATGTAACCAATTCTGACAAGAAAAAAAATCCCAAAAGGCAAACAACAAACCCAAAAAAGCAAGATTGTATAGAAAAAATTTTTTTTTTTAATCAAATAGGAGCGAAAAACAACATTTAAGGTTATAAATACAAACCCGTTTTAAATCAAACTCAAACATTAAAAAATAATATGTATACTAATGAAGATGAAAAAAAAAAGCAAATCATCAGGACCCCAGAGGAGAGAGAGAGGAGAGAGAGAGGAGAATGGAGAGAGAGGGGAGAGAGAAGAGAGAGAGGAGGAGAGAGAGAGAGAGGAGAGAGAGAGAGGAGAGAGAGAGAGAGAGAGAGAGAGAGCGTCATCAAAATTTCATCGTCATCAAAAAAAACAAACCCAAACAAAAGAAATATTTCAAATTACCACAAAACATTCTGTAAACAAATTATCATCAAATGAAAACCTATAAACTCACAAAACATTCATATGAAAATTAAAAATATTCTGTGTGTGTAAGTTGTGTGTGTTGTGTTTTGTGTGTGGGTGTTGTGTGTGGGTGTGGTGTGTGTGTGTGTGAAATGTGTGCGTGGTGCTGATACTTTTTTTGGGGTTTTTTTGTGTTGGTTTTTGGGGGGGGGGGGGGGGGGGAACAAGTAAGAAAGATAGAAGGAAATAGACACGAAAAAAAAAAAAAAAAAAAAAAAAAAAAAAAAAAAAACTTTTAAAAAATTCGTAATTATATTTGAACATTAAAACACAATTTCAATTAAAAATTTTTTAAGAACCGAAACTTTCCTATCCTATCCAAAAATAAGACTGGATGCTTTGTAAAGGGGAAGATGGAAAAAAAAAAAAAAATTAAAAAAAAAAATTTTATTTTTAATATATATATATAAAAAAAATAAATAAAGGTATCTTTAAATTACATCATGATCAAAAACAAATCATCAACAAATATTTCAAAACACCCACAAAAACTTCTGAAAACAAACTCAATAAAACCCCTATAGGCCCAGGCTCAAATTGGCCGGGCCTAACAATGAAAATAAAAACCCGGAAGGCAAAAAAAACAAAGGAAAAAATTGTATAAAAGAAGAAACAAATGGGGGCGAAAAAAATTTGGGTTTACACAAACATTTTTAAAAATAAAACCCGATACATTAAGAGATACAAAATTTCTAATGAAGAGAAAAAAAATGCATTTTTTCAGGAAAAGGGGTACATAAGGCATAACAAATCAATAACCCAAAAAACATTATAGAAAAATAAAAATTCCTGTGTTGTGTGTGTGTGTGTGTGTGTGTGTGTGTGTGTGTTGGGTGTGGTGGTGTTGTGTGTGTGTGGTGTGTGTGTGTTTTTTTTCTGTTTGTGTCTGTGTTGAGTTGTATGTGTGTGTGTGTGTTGTGTGTGTGTGTGTGGTGTGGTGTGTGGTGGTGTGTGTGTGTGTGTGGTGTGGTGTGTTGTGTGGTGTGTGGTGTGTTTTGTGTGTGAGGGAGGGGAAGCAAAGACAGCATAAAAAAAAACCCACACACATGATAAAAAAAAAATTTTTTATATAATAATAATAATAAAAAATAAAAAAAAACCTTAAGCACAAAACACTAAAAAAAATTTTCACATAAAATTATCAAACAGTAATTAAAAAAAAAAAAATTTTTAATTAACATAGCCAACCAAACATCTATAACGTGAAAGTTAGGATGGAAGAGAAGAGAGTAGAGAGGGGAGGGAGAGAGGGGAGAGAGAGGAGAGAGGAGGAGGAGGAATAGAGAGAGAGAGAGAGAAGAGAGAGAGAGGGGGAGGGGAGAGAGGGGAAGGAAGAGAGAAGGAGAGAGAGAGAGAGAGAGAAGAAGAGAGAGGGAGAGAGCATTCAAATTACATCACATAAAAAAAAAAATTTTTTAAATTTAAAAACAATTAAAAATAAGCAAAAAAAAAACAAAACCAAAAACCCCCAAAAAACCCCCCCTCAGTCAATAAAGTATTTGAAATTGATATTTAGAAGAACAAAAGATATTACAAATGTTCAATCAAAACAAATTTTAAAAAAATTTTAAATATGCCCCCTGGTTATGCAGATGGAGAAACCAAATGAATACCAAAGTGGGCATCCAGTCACCTTTTTTCCACCTGGGTTTTGCTGATAGATAATCCAAAAGGGGAAATACCCAAAAAGTAAGACTAAGTTAAAAGGCATCTGGAAGGTTGGGGATAAAAATCAATATGCTTAAAGATTATTTAAAATTATGCTTTTTTATGTTCCTGTAGGTACAGTTGATGTCTCAGTTTTGAAAAGAATGTTTTTAACAAAAAAATGGCAATGGATTAAATTAAAAGGGGCAATGACTAAGTGTTTTTTTTTTTTTTTTTGGGGGGGGGGGGTTGGGGGTAGGTTAGGTCTGTTGGAATTAAAGTGGATATGAATTTTCGTTTGAAGACCCTTACTTTGGGGGGCACTTCAAATTCAAAGGGGCGTTCCGAGCATACACCAAGTAGGAGAGGGGTTGATTTGAATAGATCAATTCTTGGGTTTGGGGCGCTGAAGTTTTGTTAATCTCGAGAATTCAAGTGAAATGTTGTTTCAATGTTGTAGGGCTTGCCCATGAGGATTTTAATTATAAAAAAGTTTTATTTTAGCAAGCATTTCTCGAATGGAAAGACTCCCAATTTTGTGTAGTCAGATTAACTAAACTTGAGGGCTTTAAGAGTACTGCCCCTTTAGGGTGTTTATAGTTCTAATAAGGGTTTTAAGTATTTGCACTGGCAGGTCAAAAAGGGTGTAAGAATAATTTAATTGAAGACAAAAAATAAGCCCCGTAAAAATGTTTTCTAGAGTAAGTTTTAAAAAGGTTTTATTTACCAAAGTGATAGCTTGTTGGGGGCACAGTGTTGCTCAAAATTTTGGTTTCATGTGCTTTGGGCCATGAGGGTTATTGTCTATTTTTAAAACCTAGGCTTTTGTTGTCCCCTTCTTCAAATTTTGGGGTTTTTTTTATGAAAACGGGGGGGTGGATTGTCAGATTTTGTCTTTTTTGTCTTGTGGTGATAAAGATTATTTGGTTTTTTTTTGGGGTTGAGGGACCCTATGGTTTGTTGCACCATTTCCGAGGAGTCAATACTTTTTTTTTAATGAAATGTTTTCTATCTATGTTGGGTGGGTGTTGTATTGTTTGATTCCCAAAAAAAAGCTGCAGGGGCTTTGATATGGAGGGAAGGTCATAACAATATACAAAATGAAGTGGGCCTGTATTGAGCCTTGGGGGCACCATATTTGACTGGTAAAGTACAGGGTTGGAATTTTTCGTACACACATATTGCCTCTGTTTCCCAAGAAAAAAGGGTTTCAAAAGTTGTAGGAATTATCTATATCCATCAATGACGCTTCTTACAAAAAGCTTATGATCAATTACATCAAAAGCCTTTTCAAATCAACAAAAAGGGACCACAGATTGTTGTCATTTTAAAATTTGTTTAAAACCAAATTTTAACAGGCCCTAAGAGCAGTGTGAAAGAATGACTTTTTCTGAACCCTTGTTCTTTTTTAGAGATTTTGAATTCAAATGGGGATAAATGTGTTATGAATTTTTTTCCAACGGTTTTGATTTTTTATAAAAATTAGAAAAAAGGGGCTGTAAATTTCAAGATTTTGAAGGTCTCCACTTTTAAATAGAGGAATTATTTAGTATTTTAAACTGCGTTGGAAATAGCATTTTTTTTGCATAAATTAATAAAAGTTAATGTGTCAAGGGTATAGGAGCCTAATTGAGAAATTTTTCTGTCAAAAAAACCTTTGGGCCTTACTACATTTTTTTTTCAAGCTATTTAAAATTGAACACTTCGAAACACTTATGAAAGGGTTTTTTTAAATTTTGATTTAATGTTTTTTGATGGGAAAAACTTTTTAGCTTTCAAGGGTTTTTAATTCTGTTATCTCTTTTTATAAATGTTTCGCTTGGTGGTAAAAAAAATGTTGAGATCATTGGGGAAATTTTATTAGCTGGGTTGAGTTGGGTATTTATTGGTCAATTATTGATAGCCCGCCCAAAAAGCTTTAGGATTGTGTTTTTATGAGGAAGATTTTTGGGAAAAATTTTTGTTTTTCTTTACGTTTTAATGAGTTTCTTTTTTTTTTGTTCTTTAAATTTTTCCTTTTTTCTTTCTTTTTAAAAGATCTCCTTTTGATAAGTTTTTTTTAGAACTCAGTTGTCATCCATTTGGTTGTGTTGCATGCTTTACTCTTCGGGTTTGAAGGGCATGTTTATATGAGAGTTAAAAAGTTTCTAGCCAAAAATAATGGCTTTTTCCCGGGGCTGTAAAATTGTAAACTGATTAATTTAGTATTGCAAGTCAGCAAGAAAAATTTTTTTTTTTATCAAATTTAACAATGATCTATAATGTTCCTTTGACCAGCTAGGGAATTTTTTTTTTCCTTTTTTTTTCCATGTGAAAAGGGAGGAAGGTTGGGCCTGCACCCCAGTTTGGAAAAATTTTCTTTGATTTTTGTTTTTAGTTTCTTTTCATGGTCAATGAGGTTGCACTGGAGGAGGTTAAGCGCGTTTGGGGTGTCAATAATTTTCGAGAGATTATAGGAATTTAATTTGTTTACCCAAAAGGGTGGGGGTTTAAATAGATCATGTTTAAAATCCCCAATAGTGAAGTTCTTTTGCATCCAAGATGCTGCATCCATCATTATGGAAAATCTATCAACCCAATCAATTTTCAGAGGGGTTTCTGATATAAATCCGCAATAATGGTTTATTCGTTTGGGGTTTTTATTTTAGCCAAGACTCTACTTTTTGGGTTTCAAAATGGTGAATCTTTTTAAAATTTTTGGATTTTATTTATATATCAACATTCCCGTTGTTTTGGAGGAAGAGGGTCTTTAGGATTGCTCTAAACCCAGGTATTTGGATTTCTTTTTCAAAAACTAATGGAAATCTGGGTTCTGTAAAAACCAAATAAAGAAATGGTTTATTTGATTTGTAGGTATATGTCTCGCAGCTTGTTTAAAAAGGTTAATGTTTAAATGCCCAATACGTAGTCCATCTTTTGTGGCCCGGGTTTTTAGAAAAGGGAGCCCTGTTGTGAAAAGGTAGAGAAAAAAAGGAGAAAAAAAAAGAAAAAGAAAAAAAAAAAAAAAAATCACTAAACCCCCAAAGATTCTAAAACGGTTTAGGGGAAAAAATATTTATCTACTTAAAGATCAAGTAAATACAATGGGGAAAGGGGTGATAAAATTTAAATGCAATACAAAGCAAATATATTAATACGATGATAAAATATATCAGTTTTTGCTGCACAAATTAAAGGAGCAAAAAAAAGTACTAAAAAAGTCTTGTTTAACTGTTACCATTGAGTATTTATATCCTAAAACAGTTATAGATTACCCAATATCCTCAGACAGGAATATTGTTAAGTAGTCAAATTTTCTTTGGGCAGCAGAGAAATGTTTTTGCTGTATTCCAAAAATCCCAAAGGGGAGGAAAAAAAAAAAAAAAAAAAAAAAAAAAAAAAAAAAAAAAAAAAAAAAAACCCTGTTGTGTCCCTTCCATCGTCTTTGTCCCTTTAAAAAATTTGCTCTTTTAATTTAAGGTTAGCACAACAAGCCAGAAGTCACTAAACACATCCCGGTTGTGAATAACTTCAGAATAATTAGTTTGCAGGTTTTCAAAAACACAGCAGGGGAAACACAAAAAAACATCCCCAACTTGGATAACTTCAGTTTTAGGTTTGCAAAACACAGCAAGGAGTCCTAAAAACATTCACAAACAGACCATTCACAAAAACTTGGCATTTTAAAACGTCATAAAAACCCCAAAGGAGTTTTAGCACTGGTGTCACTAAAAAATTTCAATCTAGATGCATTCACAATGTAATCGATCCAAAATGTCACTGAATGCATTCCAAACGATTTTCCCATAAAGTACCCTTTAGTACTAGTAAGAAAGTCATTTCAGCACAGCGTTTTTTTTTTGCCAGTGGTATAGTGTTTAATTTTTTTCTGACAATTCTTAATATTTCATTGCCGGACCAGGTCCCCAGAGGTATTCATCAAGGGGAGAAAAGGGTTTTTTTTCACAGGGAGTTTATATGCACATTACAACAACCCCCCCCCCCCCCCCCCCCCCCCCCCCCCCCACAACACTCAACACCACATGCAACTCGCAGGGCCCCCCAAAAATTTTGCTTAACCCAAAACACACAAAACCACTGATACCGGGGCACACACACACACACACACACCCCCCCCACACCACACCACACACACACACCCACACATCACCACACAAACCATAACATCCACACACACTAAAACACACACGAGCGTGCGTTCACTCTCCCCTACACACACATACACCACGCGGGACACACCACCACAACACACACACACACACCCACCCCAACACACACAACACCACACACACACACACCACACACAACACCTACTTAAACCCGAGGCACACAACATGAGGCACACACACATGAGGCAGGCACCAAAAACCACACAACACCACACACCCACCCAAAACACACACACACACACACACCACACACACACACACACAACACAACCACACACGGAAACCCACACACATGCACAACCACACACATACACACACCACACACCCACACACCACGCGCGCGCCCCCAAACACACTAATACACACAAGTCAACATACATGTACAAAATATAAAATATCATTTTAAAGGGAAGGTTAGAGAAAACAAAACCAAAAAGAGTAGTAGTTTTGTCTGTCGATGTCTTTCTTGTCCAGAAACCCTACGGCCGGGGCTGCATATATTTAGAGAGAGAGAGAGAAAGAGAGAGGGGGAGAGAGAGAGGGGGGAGAGAGAGAGGGAAAAGAGAGAAGAGAGAGAAAAAGAGAGAGAAGGGGGGAGAGAGAGAGAAGAAGAGAGAGAGGAAAAGAGAGGAGAGAGAGAGAGAGAGAGAAGAGAGAAGGGGGAGAGAGAGGAGATAACACTGAACACTGAACATGAAAATGAACACTGAACAGAACACTGAACCTGAACTGATTTATTTTACATTGGCCCTGGCCACAATAATTTCTTTGGGGTTGGGTGGGAAAAAAGGGGTTTATTTGTTCATAGGCAAGGGAAAAGCCAAAAAAAGGGTTTGATTCATGTGATCAAAAAAGAAAAACAACATTATTCAAATCATGATTAGAAACTAAATGAAAAAAAACCAAATCACAGAAACATAATTTTTAGGGAAAATTGTGGAAATCAGCAATCAAATTTCGTAACGAAACATAAAAAATTTTCAAAAAAATCCTGAATTTGCATT
>JASPKP010000360.1:0-27500 GCA_030674155.1 Stramonita haemastoma
TTATATACAATCCTCAATAGACTATGCTTCAACCCTCTGGGATTCTGCCAGTGCAAACACTATGAAACCATTATTAAGCCTACATAAACGTGCTCTCAAACTTATCCTTCTGAAGAAAACAACCTTACTTGAAGTGGATTTCACTCAGTTAAGTATTCTCCCCCTACAACAAAGACTGAAATATAACAAAGGCATAATGATGTTTAAAATAATGGCAGGAGCTGTTCCCACATCCTTAAGAGATAAGTTCCCAATGAATCATTCCAGAAATACTGAAAAGCCAAGTGTCCCAATCCCAAGAACAGACTTGTTCAAGTCTAGTTTGCTATACTCAGGCCCTGTGCTGTGGAACTCCCTTCCCGATTCAATTAAACAGCACCAATCATTGGTTGGTCTGGGTCGGGTCGAGTGCCGTGCTGTGCCGTGCTGTGCCGTGTTGTACCGTGCCCAGTCGCGTCGCATTGCGTCCCGTTGTGTAGTTTTAGTTATCGTAGATTTCTCTGTGCGAAATTCAAGCTGACCTCCAAGGGGCGAGCAAGTCATCACAAGAGCATTACCTCCCATTACTTAAGATTTACTTTCTGTATGTGAATTTGTTCCCCTGTAAATGCGACTCTCTCTCTCTCTCTCTCTCTCTCTCTCTCTCTCTCTCTCTCTCTCCTCTCTCTCTCTCTCTCTCTCTCTCTCTCTCTCTCTCTCTCTCTCTCTCTCATCTCTCTCTCTCTCTCTCTCTCTCTCTCTCTCTCTCTGTCTGTCTGTCTGTCTGTCTGTCTGTCTGTCTGTCTGTCTGTCTGTCTGTCTGTCTGTCTGTCTGTCTGTCTGTCCGTCCGTCCGTCCGTCCCGTCCGTCCGTCCGTCCGTCCGTCCGTCCGTCCGTCCGTCCGTCCGTCCGTCCGTCCGTCCGTCCGTCCGTCCGTCCGTCTGTCTGTCTCGCTGTCTCGCTGTCTCGCTGTCTCGCTGTCTCTCTCTGTATGTATGTGGAGGCAGGCATTTAATTCTGAAATGCCAGGGTTTTTATGCAGAAACCTTCTGTCATCAAGACAGTTCCCGTCCTAGGTACTTCAACGCCTGAGGACGCGGCACGAGCAAGGGGAAGCACTCAATAAGGTAAAACCAGTTTGTCATCTGTTGTTGGGCATGTTGAGCTGAACGTTCTGAGTGTACTCAAGAAAATCCCCTGTGCCCCTACACCTTACTAAGGAATATCACTGACTGCATGGTACTGCATGGTACGCGAAACTTCTGGGTGAGAAGTTTGCATATGTGGCCATTTTCTTCAAGCACTTGATGTAGGCAGCTGAACTCAGGCTTCAGAAGGTTTTACCCTTACCTGGAAAGTACAATTCATGCTAAAACTTTGTCATGGATGAAATCAAAGTCAACATACATCAAAGCTAAACATTAATGGGCATGAGCTCCTTGCTTACATCTGTACCTCACATCAATCAGCCTGGACCATGTATGGTTTTGTTGTTTACCAGTTTATAGACCCATCCTGAAGACTTCTGGAGAGTGAAGTCAGGACTAGTATTAACGCCAGGGGGGGGGGGGGGGGCAATCCTTTCGAAGAGGTGTTTTGAGGTGTACCTAGCGCAAACCATCTTTGTTCACTGCATGAACATTCATGACATTAGATCTCCCGTCGGAATGCAGCTACCTTAAAGTTAGTAAAACAAAACAAAACATAAAAAACACCCCAAAAAAGGTCGGATACCCCAAATCTCACCATTGGTGAGCCTTGGAGCTCTAGCCGAGAAATGATAGGCAAAACAAAAAGAAATCCAAACTGTGAGTTTTCATTCTTCAACTAAACTTTTTCCTTTTCAGGCTCCTCTGATGCCATGGCTGTACAACACCAGTGAAGAACTTACCACCGAAGTCTGCACCATGGATGACTGCACCCCGGAAAACACCACACCCGAGTCTACCATGGAAGATTTTGATTTGTTTTTGGGGTAGTTTTCCAAGCGCTTTGATTTGTTTTTGCAAGATAAAGCGCTATATACATTCTATGTAATTATTTATTTATTATTTAAGGCTACGCTACATCACGGAAAACAACACCATGGAAGACTACACCACACCAAGGAATACTACGCTACATCATACAAAACACCACCATAGAAACTATACTGTACCACTGAAAACATCACGAAAGACAACGCTACACCACGGAAAACACCACCATGGAAAACTACGCTACACTGCGGAAAAGAACACCATGGAAAACTACCCTCCACCACGAAAAACACCATGGAAAACTACGCTACTCCGCGGAAAAGAGCACCATGGAAAACTATGCTACACCGCGGAAAAGAACACCATGGAAAACTACGCTTCACCACGGAAAACACCATGGAAAACTACGTTTTACCGCGGAAAAGAGCACCATGGAAAACTACGCTACACCGCGGAAAAGAAAACCTTGGAAAACTACGCACAACCACGGAAAAGAACACCATGGAAAACTACGCTCCACCACGGAAAACAACACCATGGAAAACTACGCTCCACCACGGAAAACAACACCATGGAAAATTACGCTCCACCATGGAATAGAACACCAGGAAATACTCGGCTACACTGCGGTAAACACCACCATAGACGACTACCCCAAACCACGGAAAACACCACGGAAACTACGCTACGCTACAGGAAGCATCACCATGGAAGACAATATTATACCGCGGAAAACAACACCACGGAAATTACGCTACTACGCGGAAGACTACGTTACGTCAAGGAAGACTACGTTACGTCAAGGAAGACTATGTCACACCTCGGAAGACTACGCTGCACCAAGTGAGACTACGCTACACCAAGGAAGACTACGCTGCACCAAGGAAGACTAAGCTACACCAAGGGAGACTACGCTACACCAAAGGAGACTACGCTACACCAAGGGAGACTACGCTACACCAAAGGAGACTACGCTACACCAAGGGAGACTACGCTACACCAAGGGAGACTACTCTACACCAAGATAGACTACGCTACTCCAAGAGAAGCTACGGTACACAACGGAAAACAATACCAAGGACGACTGCGCTTCACCAAGGAAGAATACTCTACGCTAGGTAAGACTACGCTACTCCAAGAAAGACTACACCAAGGAAGACCTCGCTACACCAAGGAAGACCTCGCTACACCACGGAAGACCTCGCTACACCACGGAAGACCTCGCTACACAAAGGAAGACCTCGCTACTCCACGGAAGACCTCGCTACACCAAGGAAGAATACGTTACACCAAGGGAGACTACGCTACTCCAAGAAAGACTACACCAAGGATGACCTTGCTACACCAAGGAAGACCTCGCTACACCAAGGAAGACCTCGCTACACCATGGAAGACCTCGCTACACCAAGGAAGACCTCGCTACTTCATGGAAGACTACGCTACACCAAGGAGGACCTTGTTACACCAAGGAAGACCTCACTACACCAAGGAAGACCTCGCTACTTCATGGAAGACTACGCTACACCAAGGAGGACCTTGTTACACCAAGGAAGACCTCACTACACCAAGGAAGACCTCGCTACTTCATGGAAGACTACGCTACACCTAGGAAGACCTCGCTACTCCATGGAAGACTACGCTACACCAAGGAAGACTACGCTACTCCAAGGAAGACTACGCTACACCAAGGAAAACTACGCTACTCCAAGGAAGATTACGCTACACCAAGGAAGATTACGCTACACCAAGGAAGACTACGCTACACCACGAAAAACACCATGAACTTTTACACCAGGGAAGACACCACTACAGAACACTGAAAGAAGATCAAAGCTGCACCTCGTTTTCTAGGCAGATGTGTTACCTTTAGATCACTGAACTGCGCGGGGATGGGGGAGGGGGAGGGGGGGGGGTGGAGTTGGCACTGATGTTAACTCCAGGAGAAACGTAGCCCTCAAATCACTCTGCTCTGCCAGTGTTTGTCCCTGCATTTTATCACAAACTATTTAGTTGCCAGGACGAGAAAAAGAAAAAAAGAACAGTTCATTAAAACTATACATTTTTCCCTTTATGATTATTGAAGTAGGGGTATGGAAATATAGAAAAATTTCTTTCGTTTTTGGTAAGATGGCTTCAAGGCATAAAGATCTTTTTTTCATACGGGTTGAGTTGACATCAATGTAAAGTTCTTTCATATTGGGCTTGATTGTATATGTCTTAGCTCCTTTCCTTTATAGTGAGTTAGTTTGTATTCAAGTAAGAGGCCGTTTGTATAGTCGGTTAAATGGTATCAAAGTATAGCTTTTCTTTTATATTGAAGTTATTTTCACATATCAAGTTTGTTACTGTTAAAGCAAAAGCTGTTTCTTCCATATCGAATTAGCTTATTACAAAGTATACAAATAGTTCATATTCTTTTATTTTTTTATTTAAAAAAAAAACTCTTTTATATCGAGGATAATGGGATAAGCACTCTTGTGCTTTTTTACATCCAGTCCCCGTGTGTTAGTTACTGTTGGTGTATAGAGTTTCTTACTCCTTATCTAAGATATCAAGGTGTAAGGCTCTTTCCCCAATATCGAGTTAGCTGCTGAACACATGCATGGCTTTCTTGTCATTCATACATTTTTCATCAAAGTACTAAGTTATTTAGTTTACATTAAGTAGTTGGTATCAGAGTATTAAACATCTGTCTTCACACTTAGTTTGTATCAATATTTTTCATTGAACACTTCTTTTTTTCTACATGTTGATTTATTTGGTTTGAAAGTATAAGGTTCCGTCCTTCGTATTAAGTTGGTATCAAAGTCCAAAGCCGTTTCTTTTATATTGAGCTGGTTGCTTTTAAGATATATGATTTTTTCCTTTCCTATTCAGTTTGTGTAAAAGTGTGATAGTCTCCCCTTCATAGAGAATGCTAGTATCAAATCATAAAGTAAGTTCTTATGTAGAGTTATTTGGTGTTCAAGCAAAAGTTTCTTTCATTCATAATAAGTTAGTTGGTACCGATTTATAAGATTCTTTCTTTTATATTGATTTACTTCGTGTCAAAATTCAAACAAATCTTTTGTATCGAGTTATTGCTATTAAAGTAAAAAGCTCTCTTTTCTTTACCTCTTTATTTGTACCAATGGTGTCAAAGATTATAGATCTTCCTCCATATTGAAATAGTTCCTAAGTATTAAGTTCTGTTTTCAATATTTTGCTACTATCATAATTTTTTTTTTTATCAATTTGTCGGTTTCAAAGTGAAATGGTCATTTTCTTCATATCACAGCTTTTTGTAGTATGAGGACATTGTTCTTATACTGAGATAGGGTGAGGATTAGGTCCCAAACACAACTAAAACACACACACACAGACACACAGACACACAGACACATCATCGAGCTCAAACAGATGATCGTTTCTCTCAGCGAGAAAATCACTGCTCTGCAGAAGACCGTGGCTGACCAGGGACGCCTTCTGGCCACCAGCAGCGCTGCCGACACCCAAAGCCAAAGCCAGTCGGCAGGAACCTCCAGCATGGTGACCAGAGGGACCCAGACCGACTCTTCGGCGCCACGCTCCTCCCAGCCAGCCACCACCTATGCAGAAGCAGTGAAAAAGCCGCAGCCTTCTCTGAGCTCTGCCACACCGTCCAAAAGGTCAGTGAAGCCTGAGAAATTTGAGCAGAAAGCAAAAAGGCCTGATGCCCAGCAAGGCTTACGTCAAAAGTCAGTGATGATGAAAAAGAATGATGACGTAAAACCAAGTTCTGCTTCCAAGGAAGAAAATTCTAGTCTCCCCAAGGTAGTCATTGTTCATGATTCCATTCTACATGGGATTGACAACAAACGCCTTGGTCACTCTTATGGCTTTAATGCTGTAAAAGTGAACACACCCAAAATAAAGGAAATTCACCAGGCCGTAAAAGCAAAGGCCGACATCAAGAAACCACAGTGTGTTATTATCCATTGTGGTATCAACGATCTGAAAGACACAGATCCACAGGAAGCTAGTAAGAACATGGTTCAGAATGTCAAAAATGTTATGACCTCTTTCCCCAACACCAAAGTAGTAATAAGCAAAATTGCTCCAACGAAGAATGCTGATTTGCAGAGGAAAAGAGACGTGTTCAATGCTATAACATGTTCCGAATTATTTCAAGAGAAAAATGTTTCTTTCGTTTCGCATGAAAACCTGAACACTCACAAAAGTAATTTCAGAGATCCACTGCACCCCAACACCCAGGGATCACGTGTCCTCGCCAGAAACATCGGCCGACACGTGCATGCCTTGTTCTGGGAAAAGCAGAAGAGGAAACGCAGACGTTGGTATTACGACAACTCTTCACGCCAGGCACCAACCTACAGATCTACCTGTGAAGACTTCCTTCAGCAGCCAGGGTACAGATCTAACAAGTGGCCTTTCACTTTTCACCATGTCCAATCCCCATGGTGGAGACGGCAGAAAGAGCATGATTAATTATTTAATGTGTTGAGAAACACGGACTGGTAATTCATGTACATTAACTTGCAGTGCACTAGTTTTAGTATTATCCAGTTTTTGCTCACATCTGTAGTAGCTGTTTTACTTAATCCAGTGTGAACATTCTTGAATGAGTAGATTGTCTTAAGTTTTGAACAGTTCTTTAGTCAGTTACAGTTGGGGGGTTGTTGGGTTGTTGTTTTTTTTTTGTTTTTTGTTGTTGTTTGTTTGTTGTTGTTGGGGTTATTTGGTTTTTTAGGGGGTTGTTGAGGGGTTTTGGGGTTTTTGTTTGTTTGTTTGTTTTTGTCTGTTTCTGGGGTATTTAAAAAAAAAAAATCATTAGTTATAAACATTGTACATTACTATGCCTTCCAAAAAACGAACCGCATTTTCCATCATGCAGTGGAATGCTAGATCTATTTCCACTAATCTATCTTATTTAGTCCAGCACCTTGCTGAAAATGATTATAAAATTGTGATGTTACAATCACTCAAAGTAAGTAGAAGTAAACTGCCCAAGCTGCCTGGCTATTACTATCCACCAGTCCATCAGCAAGTCGATGCTGTAACTAAAGTCAGTGCAGCCATATATATTCAAGAAGGGGTGGATTACTGCATATGTCCTTCACCAGTGCCTACCCAGACCTTAGATATACATTCATGTGCAGCACGAGTAAAGTTAGGAAAAGATCTAATAATAAATGTTGTGTCTGTGTATCTGCCTAAGGGACCAAATGATCTGAATACTGAGTGGATACACAACCTTCAAGATAATGAAAAGTGGTTCATAGCAGGAGACTTTAATGCACATGCTCCTTTTTGGGATAAAGAATGTAAAAAAGTATCCCATAATCGATTTGTAGAAAATATAGTTGATTCCTGTCTATACCTGCTAAATGATGGCAGTGTCACCAGAATTCCAGACATTGCTAGTCACAAAGCATCAGCCTTAGATCTTTCGTTTGTGTCTCCTGCATTAGCTCCAGAGTGTGAGTGGTCAACGTATAAAGACACACTTGGCAGTGATCACCTACCTATTGTCACAACTTTTGGTGGAACAACAACTTGCTGTGACACTCAGGAAGACAAAATCCCCAAATTTAACTACAAAAAAGCTGACTGGAAGAAGTTTGAAGACATTCTTGCGGTTTACAACACTGACAGCTTTGACACTGACAATATTGATCACTTTTATTCCAGTTTTACTAAGACCATTCTTCATGCTGCCACTTTATCTATCCCCAAAATTAACATGCTAAAAACAAGTAAACATCAGGGAAATATCTGGTGGACACCAGCTTGTGAGGAAGCAGTCAAGAATAAACGCTTAATGTATAAAATTTACCTAAAAGACAAAACATCAGAAAATAATGTTAAACAGAAACAAGCAAAAAATCACTGTAACCTTGTTGTAGCTCAGGCTAAGAAACAATTTTGGACTTCTTTTTGTTCCACCGAAATTTCAGATCATAAAGATCTTAAAAAAGTGTGGAAAAAAATTCATGAAATGAAAAGAGGTGTTAGTTTACCAGCTTGTCCAGTGAGACTGGAGAACAAAGAGTTTCCATCAAATTTAGAAAAAGCTGAAGTGTTTGCAGACATGTTTTCAAATTCCATGCGTCTTGAAGGCTTGTCACTTAAGTGCAAAAACTATAGAACAGAAGAGGAAAGTAAGACAGAGTATACGGACCCAGTCCCTGACAACAGTTCATGTATTAATGCTCCAATTCAAGTTGATGAAGTCAGAGATGCCTTACTGTCTCTTTCTACTAAAAAAACATCTGTCGGACTAGATGCAGTTTCTAATGACATGCTAAAACATTTACCGACAAACTTCATTTTTCTACTTCATAATCTGTTCAATAAATGTTGGATTGAAGGTGTTATGCCAGTAAATTGGAAACAATCCATTGTCATTCCCATTCATAAGCAGGGAAAGCCCAAAACAGACAAAACTAGCTACAGACCAATTGCTTTGACCTCACATACTGGCAAGCTAATGGAGAGAATTATTCTAAAAAGGCTGATGTATTTCTGTGATAAAAATAAAATAATACCAGTCAATCAAGCTGGTTTTCAAAAAAATAGATCTGCTATCGATAACTTGGTTAAGCTATCAACCCATATAAAACTTCAGTTTGCTAGAAGAAAGAGCGTTCTGGCAACCTTTTTTGATATAAAAAAGGCGTATGACCAAGTTTGGAATGCTAAGTTGCTATGTAAACTAAAAAAACCTGGGTTTTTCTGGGCATTTATTTGATTATATCAAAAGTTTTTTGACTAACAGAAGTATACAGGTCAGAGTAGATAAATCATATTCAAGTTTTAGATCTCTTCATATGGGACTACCTCAAGGTTCTGTACTATCACCTCTCTTATTTAATGTTTTGCTACATGATCTCCCCATGAAAATGTCAAAGGAAGTCACCCTAGTGCAATATGCAGATGACATATGTATGTGGATGAATGTTCCTATGAAACGAAACACACCAAAAAGATTGTTAAACTACATTAAAAAAGTATACCAGAAACAACTTAACAACATCGATAATTATATGCTCGAAAATGGATTTACTTTATCCTCAGAAAAAACTTATACTGTGCTTTTTAACAATAGCAGTAATCCAGATGAGCTACCGGCATTTAAAATTGGGACCAACATGATAGAGTATAAAAATACCATAAAGTTCTTGGGTGTTATTCTCACTTCTAAGCTAACTTGGAATGCACATATCGAACACAATTTAACTAAAGCAAAAAAATGCTTAAACTTGCTGAAGATGGTAAGTAAACAGTTTTGGGGCCAAGACACATCAAATCTAAAATGTTTAGCTACATCTCTTATTCGTTCGAAATTATCATATGGCCAAGAGGTCTTTTTCAGTGCTCCTAAGTATTTACTTAAAAAATTACAAAGTATAGACTGCAAAGCATACAGGCTTGCTCTTGGTGTGCCTTATCACGCCTCAGCTCTGGGAACGTATAACGAAGTCGGTATATTACCTTTAGATGATTACCGTCAATTAGCATGTGCTAAATATGTGCTTAGAAACAGAACGACTAGAAACTTTATTTCAGATGAAATAGAAGTAAAATCAGAATTGAATTTTCCGAAAAGAGCAAAATCTATAGCCTCTCTAATGCCTGTAAGTACATACGTGTCTGAACTTGTAGAAAATTCTGAAATCAATCAACACAGCATGGACACAAGAGAAGCAATCTTACCTTGTCCATCGTGGGAGATGAATAAAGCACACTTCGACATAGACGTGTCTAATGTAAACAAGAACGACAATGTAAACATAATGGTTTCCGATGTTCGATCCCACATCCATCAGAACTATTTTGATCATTTACAAATTTACACAGACGGGTCACGTCTAGATAATCAAGAAACAGGTTCTGCTTTTGTTATACCAGCGTTAAAAATCGAAAAATCATATCATGTTGGTAAACATCACTCGATTTTTACAGCAGAACTAGTAGCTATATTAATGGGTCTTACTTATATTCTTGATTTGCCATTGTGTGTATTTCAGATCCTTCTTTGCGTTGATTCTAAGTCGGTATTGTATGCTTTAAAATCCCCATGTTACAACAAAACTTCGAAAATTGTATTAGAGATTAAGCATGTCATACATCTCTTGATCTTAAAGGGGATAAGCGTCAATTTCTGTTGGGTGCCTTCACACTCTGGATTCTTTCCAAATGAGTGGGCAGATAGAGCTGCTAAAAAGGGTGCAAAACATGGACAGGATTCAATAGAATTGAATGTGCCTTTATCCTTGCAAGAGGGGTACAGTCTACTAGAACAAAAATCATGGAGACATGTCACCAAAACTAATCAGCAAAATAAGATATTTTTAAATAGAACTGTGATCAATACCAATAAGTTAACAGTTGTCAACTACGCAAAGACTTGTGTAAATGTTTTCACATCAAGAAGAATTAATACACTATTTTATAGAATGAAACTAAACGCATTGATAACCAAGTTCAGCAAAAATGGTAAATGTCTGTGTGGTGAGAATATCACTAATACTCATATACTTTTTGACTGCAAGAGTGTAAAGCCTTTCATGCCTCATTTTTCTGAAAACTCTCTCACCAACATATTCAGTAATTTAAAATTGGCATTTGAAATTGTAAAGGGTCTCTATCACAGTCCGATAGGACATTTGTTATAGTTACATTAACGTTAATGAGTTCTTATATTTCTGTTATTTCTATTGCATAACCAAGTTTCCTTAGGGGGGGGGGGGGGGGGGGGGCGTTGTTTGTTTGTATTTGTTGTTTTTTAGGATGGAGGGTGACACATGTTTTTGAGGTGTTTTTTTTTTTTTTTCACATCGTCTAATATCACTGAGAGTGAACAGACGTAAAATTGAAGACAACAACAACACACAGACACAGACACAGACACAGACACACACAGACACACACAGACACACAGACACACACAGACACACACAGACACACACACAGACACACACAGACACACACAGACACACACAGACACACACAGACACACAAACACACAGACACACAGACACACAGACACACAGACACACAGACACACACACACACACACACACACACACACACACACACACACACACAACACACACAAAACACACACACACACACATTTGTTCTATTTTGATTGCTTTTGAAAAAAAAAAAACATTCGTCCAACAAATCTTTTACTGGCTTACAACGTCGCTTTTTTTTTGGCGCCAAAAATGCAAAATTTCTAAAAATTAATCTACTTTCCGATCAGAAGTACTCAACAAAACAGAAACGTGACGAAAACTCCTGGAAATGTACACTCAGATTCAGATATCTGGTGTGTTGCAAATCTTGCATAGTCATTACTGGTATAGCATTGCCTATTTTGCGGAAACAAATTATTTTACCTTGATTTTGCGGAGATCAGCTTAAGAGACAAAATGATGCACGAGCCGAGTGCAGGATGTTTGAAGAAAGAGCAGTACTTTTCCCATACTCCTTTTTCCCTGTAGTGCTGTTCCCTGGAGCTGTTAACACTCAACTCTAACCCTAGTTCTTGCCCCATGCCGCAAACCCTAACACTTCACCATGTTCATCCTAACTATTAACTCTTTGACACGGGTTCCTTAACTCTGACTCAGTTCTGCGGTATGGGGACACAGCTCTATAAGGGAACAGCAGCACAGGGAAAGAGAGGTTTGGGGTTACTGACCGTTGAAATTATTTTATTCTGGAGAATACCGTGATAGAGGAAGGATTTGCGAGAGATGACATGCAGAAAAATAAGGAATAATAGTTATAGCATCCTTATGCTTGCGTGGCACTGATGCTTCAAGAATTGTAACAATTTTAGAGGACCGACAGCTCTGAAGTAGGATGACTTGCGACCACAGTCCATACATCAGATATCTACGCTGGGACTATAACATCACATCAACAACAGAAAAAAAGCCAGCCTTCAGCTAACCTTTCAAAATAGTGGCAATACTAAAAAAAAGTGTTTACTGTAGGGAGTTAACACCACGGTTTTATCTCCACAATGTGACACATAATTTTGGCTTTAAATTCTAATAGTTATATATATATCAGGTATACAGTTTTTTTTGTTTTTTTTTTTACATTGAGTCACTTAGCTGGTTAGTTTAGATCTCTTTCCTTCCTCTTGAAGTTGTCACTAAGTTTTTTTCTTCCATTCTATGAAATAAGCTAGTGTCAAAGAATAGAATTACCCCCTTGCTACTGAGCTAGTTGAGTCAAGAAATAAAGTTCTAAATTTGGTATCAAGATAATTACCAAACTGTTTTTTTTCTCTCAGATTCAAATATTACAAGAAAAATAGTTCCCCCTTTCACATTTCTTTATTTTTTTGTATCAGAGTATAAAGTTCTTTCCTTCATACTCCTTTAGTTGGCGTTAACAAGGTTTTTTCCTTTATGTTGAGTTAGTTCTATCCAAGCATAAAGTCCTTCCCTTCGTGGTGAACGAGCCGGTGTCAAAGTGATAACGTCTTTCTTCCATAGTTATGGAATCAGTGTCCACGCATCAAGCTTTCCCTCATTTTATTGAAATAGTTGTATCAAAGCATAAAGGTTTTTTTCTTTCAAATTAAGTTGGTATCAAGGAATATAGTTCTGTTTTTCGTATGAAACTGGTTTGTAGCAGTATATTTCTTGACACTGCTTTAGTTGGTATCAAAGTGTAAAGCTTTTTCTTTGAAATTGATTTCATTGGTATCAAGGTCTAAAACACTTGTACCGTCATATGGAGTGAGCTGGTATCTAAAAAGTTGTTTTTGTATTGAATTAGTTACTACCGAAGTATAGTGTTTTTTCCGCACATTGAATTAGCTGGTATCAAAGTGTAAAGTTGTTTCCCCTTCACATTCAATGTAATGCTATCAAAGTACAAAGTTCTTCCATTCATGTTGAGTTAGCTGATATCAAAGTATAAAGTTCTTCTCTTCATATTGAGTTGTAATTGATGTATAGAGTAGTTCCTTTCATATTGAGTTACTTGGTGTCGAAATTTAATATTTTTGCACATACGGGTGTGATGAAGTCCATGCACTGTTTTATCTTTGTCACGTTCCACCTGTAGATTCTGCTTCAAATGAACCTAGTTCTTTTCAAGGTTTACAGTTCTTTCCCCTGTAGTGAGTTGGTGTCTAAAGTATAAAGCTTTTCTTCTCCTATTTAATTGTTTGGTATAAAGTATAAATCCTTCCATTCCTATTGAGTTGGTGTCGCGAAATAAAGCTCCTCCCTTTATAATGAAGCGTTGGTCACTGTGTAATGTTCCAAAATTTTCCATCGACTAATGTTTATACATTAATTTCATTTCAAGATATTTTTTTCTTATAGAGCTGTTAAAATAAAAACGATAAAGCTACTCTTAATGTGATTGTCGATATCGAGATTTTTTTTTTAATTCCCAAATTTTTGGCAATCCTGTAAATGATCACTGGTAAGCAAGTTTTCCTTTTTTTGTTACATCAATCTGTTGAAGTGTTGGGGTGCCCAGATAGCTTTGTTAGATTAGATTTATTAGCTTGGCCTATAATTAACGATTTTCTTCTCGTTTTATTCTGATGATATGATAATAAAGCTGTATAAAACCCTTATATGGTACTTGAGATAAGCTGGGCTAGCGTTATTTGAGGGCTTGTTTCTCAATTTTCCGATTGGATAATGGCTTTGAAATGATTTTTTTGAATGTTTGCAAAACTCCAGAGGGATTTGGCCCTGTTTTTTTTTAACTTGTGAATTCAAAGGAAACAATATTGGTCCTTATGCACTTAATTCATAGTCCCGTCGTGAACCTTGTTATACGCAGTCCCTAACACCAGGTTGTCTCTAGCTCTGTTTTTTTCTGAATGCATTTAGGTGATCTTTTTAAACCTGAAATTTGGTATAGTCCTGTCACAACTGATGTTAGGTCAGGAAATAGTCACATTTCCTTGTGGTGACCAGGCTGCAATACCCACTGGATAAATTGCCAGAGCAAAAGGTTGTAAAATAAATACAAGCATGATTATCCCCCTGAAAAAAAAGACAAACTAAGCCCAGGAAAAACAAAGGCACAAGATAATGTCAGGAAAGTGTGCAGCAAAAGCAAAAAAAGCTAGAATTGAAAGATTAAAATTTAACACAACCACATACACACTAGACCAAAAATAAACCCAGACAATTGTAAATCACTGGTTTACACCTGTAGAAACGCATGCAGCAGCAGCAGCACACACTGGAGCACCAATAAACCCAGCCGACTGTTCACTGCCGCTGAACATGAATAGACGCAGGCAGCAATTCACACTGGGGCAGTTAGTGCTCCGGACATAGGGAAGATGAGAAATGCTGATTCAGGTTCATGGATGATAGGAATGAGATGTGAAGGGAAAGAATTTTTTCCTTTTTTTGTTTTTGCTTTTTTGAGTGTGGTTTTTTTTGCCAATGAAGAGAGACGTGTGAAGCACCCACCAAACAGATGGAAAAAGATGGTGCTCCATGATCTGCATGCAACTGAGGCCTAATATATATTGATTTTATTTTATTCTATTTTTATATTTTATACCACTTTGTCACAGCAGATTTCTCTGTGTTAAATTCGAGCTGCTCTCCCGGGGGTAGAGTGCGTGGCCACAAGTGCAGCGCCACCCATTATTTTTTTTTTCTTTTTCCTGTCTGCAAGTGTATTTGTTTCTCTATCAGAGTGACTTTTTTCTACAGAATGTTGTCACGGACAACCCTCTTGTTGCCATGGGTTCTTTTGTGTGCGCTAAATAATGATGTGTAACGGACCTCGGTTTATCATCTCGTCTAAAGACTAGCGCCCTGACCACCACTCATGGTCTAATGGATAGTAGAAAAGCTTGGGGCCCACAAAATATATTATTTTGCCTTTTATTTGTTGTTGGGGTTTATATGTAATAGTAATGTGTGCTTTGTTATATCTTTTGTCGTAAAACTGGATTGACTGATGTGCTCAAGAAACATTTTTGTCTTGCTATGACCATGTGTAATTTTAGAGAGACTGATTTTTTTTTCGGCCATGAAAGAAAGACGTGTAGAGCACCCACATACAAGAAAACAAAGAAAGAAAGAAAAAAAGATGAATAAAAAAGATGGTGCTCCATGATCTGATATATATATATATATATATATATATATATATATAGATATAGATATAGATATAGATATATATATATATATATATATATAGATATATAGATATATAGATAGATAGATAGATAGATAGATAGATATATAGATATATATATATATATATATATATATATAGATATATAGATATATAGATATATAATATATATATATATATATATATATAGATAGATAGATAGATAGATAGATATATAGATAGATATATATATATATATAATATATATATATATATATATATATATATATATATATATATATATATATATATATACATATATATATATATATATATATATATATATATATACATATATATAGTTTCTCATTTACTCTCTGTAAAAGCTGGATTAACTGGTCCATGGACAAATATTTTGGTATTGCTGTGATGGCCAGTAATTTTGACCTGACTGAAATTTTTTTGTCATTCATTTTTATCGATTGCTGTGATAGCCAGTAGTTTTGACATGATTGAAAAAAAAAAAGTACTTTAATTCTGTTTGTTTTATTCTTTTTTTGTTTAGATTTTTCTTGGCTTGCTAGTGAGGACTTTTTATGCTTATAGGTCTACACGTTATTCTCCCGTATTTAAATATATATATATATATATATATATATATATTTTTTTTTTTTTTAAGCAAAGCTAATGTACGTTTTTTAAATATATTTTGAATATTCAGATATCTTTTCTCCCCCCCCCCCCCCTTCCGAAAAAGAAACAAGTTTTTCCAGAAACTTTACACGTCTTTGGTTTTAAATCAGTATTGAGGATAGCTTTTGATATTAAACAGATTTTTTAAATATTTCTAGACAGTCAATGTTGGAAATATGCCCTGCTTTTGTATTGTTGCACAATTTTGGTGCTCTGATGTGCGTACATGTGAGTCAACGCGCATGTGAATTGATAGTTGATTTTTATATTGATGTACCTTTTTATAGCTTGGAATCATGGTTTTTCAATGGGGTTTAGACTTGGAAAAAAAAGTAGGTAGCCTCCACAAATACAAGCCATTATATTTTTAATTTCTTTTAGACTGGCGAATAGTTCAAGACTGTTTCTTTTATTATTGCTTGTTTCTTAGTTTTGGTGACATTTTATTTTCTTGTTCACTTAACGTGTGAATTGAAGTCTGTATAATGTTTATGATTGACAATTTTTTTTTTTTGTTCGGCCAATGAAGAAAGACGTGTAGAGTACCCACACGAAAGAGAGCGAATAAAGAAATAAAACAAAAAACGAAAAGATGGTGCTCCACGATCTGCATGTAACTGAGGCCTTTATAAAAGAAAAATATATATGATATACATATTGTTTGCATGTGTGTGTGTGTGTGTGTGTGTGTGTGTGTGTGTGTGTGTGTGTGTGTGTGTGTGTGTGTGGTGTGTGTGTGTGTGTGTGTGTGTGTGTGTGTGTGTGTGTGTGTGTGTGGTGTGTGTGTGTGTGTGTGCCTGTGTGATAAACATTTTGCTCTGTCCTGCATGTTGGTTAGCCATCCTGTTAATGTTTGTGCGTAACGTTTTTTATGTTTTAAGGAGAATGTGCAGTTGAGTATACAAAAACACTGCATTTGAAGTAAAGTATGTTTTTGTGACAGTTTTTTTTCTGTTTCTATACATTTTGAATGCGGGCGTGTGTGTTTTATACATTTATCTAATTAATTTCGAGGATAATGGAATAAGCATTCATGTGCTTTTATTACAGCCAGTCCCTGTGTGTATGCAATTTTGTAAATTTTGTCATCTGTTCCCACTGGCAAACAATGGCCTACTCTTGCAAAAAGTAGAACATATTTTAACGTGTGCGCAAGATGTTCTGCGTGCGTTCGCACATGGCATCTTGGTGCGTTCGCACACGGGGTCTAGGTTTATAGTCCCATCGAAAGACTTTTGGGGAGAGTGGAGTCAGCACTGATGTTCACTCCAGGAGCAAAACCCCCTCGAACAGGAATCGAACTCGGGTTGTCAAATTACGAGTGCAAGGTTCTGACAAAAAGGAGCAGTTTGGGGCAAAGACGGGACCCAAAGAGCCGTTTTCAGGCCCGTACCGCCCCGACTTTTGCACGGTTACAGACCTCGAGGCACCAGGACAATATGGCACCGTATGCATACTCTCTCCCCTGCCATCTTTGACGTGTGTGGCGCCGAACATGTGGCAACACCGAACGCCACTAGTGCTGAGAAAGCTAGTTTGTCGCAAGGAAATCGGGTACAGTGTACACACCGAAAACCAAGCAGGGCGCCAAATAATAATGACAATATATAGCAATATGATGCACCAGGGCAAACTGTAGGGTCCCTGCCACATGTGCGCACACAAACAAACGCACTGACAAACACCAGCGCGCACGAGCGTGCACGCATGCATACCAACCCTCCTGCCAAAAAGGTGCCGTTTGAGGCAAAGACGGGACCCAAAGAGCCGTTTTCGGGCCCGTCCTGCCTCGACTTTTGCACGGCCACAGACCGCAAGGCACCTGGGTAGTATGGCACTCTATACATACTCCCTCCCCTACCATCTCCCACGTGTGTGGCGCCGGACTTGTGGCGACACCGAAGCCCTCAAGAACTGAAAAAGCTAGATTGTGGCAAGGAAATCGGGTACAGTGTTCGCACCGAAAACCAAGCAGGGCACCGAATAATCATGACCATATACAGCAATATGATGCACCAGGGCAAACTGCAGGGTCCCCGCCACATGCGCGCACACAAACAAACGCAATGACAAACACCAGCGAGCGCAGCCGAGCGCGCATGCATACCCACCCTCCTGCCAAAAAGGTGCCGTTTGGGGCAAAGACGGGACCCGGATAGTCGTTTTCGGGCCCGTCCTGCCCCGACTTTTGCACGGCCACAGACTGCAAGGCACCAGGACAGTATGGCACCCCATGCGTACTCCCTCCCCTACTATCTCCCACGTGTGTGGCGCCGGACTTGTGGCGACACCGAAACCCTCAAGAGCTGAGAAAGCTAGTCAGTCGCAAGGAAATCGGGTACACGGTACGCACCGAAAACCAAGCAGGGCGCCCAATAATCATGACCATATACAGCAATATGATGCACAAGGGCAAACTGCAGTGTCCCCGCCACATGCGTGCCCACAAACAAACGCACTGACAAACACCAGCGCGCACGCGAGTGCGCGCATGCATACCCACCCCCCGTGTGGGTATGCTTTCGGGCACGCACGCGCGCGCTGGTGTTTGTCAGTGTGTTTGTTGGCGTGCGTGCATGTGGCGGACACCCTGCACTTTGCTGTGCTGCATCATATTGCTGTATACTGTTATTATTCTAGTGCCGAATGCTTGTTTTTTTCGCGTACACTTACCAGCTTTCCTGCCCTCAAACTACCTTTCTTAGCTCTTCGGGGCCCTCCTGTCGCAACAAATCCGGCGCCACATCTATCCAAGATGGTGAGAGAGAGTGTATGCATACAGTACGATACTGTCTTGGTGCCGTGGGGTCTTTTACCGTGACAAAGTCGGGGTCCGACGGCGCTGAAAACGGCTCTTTGGCTGGCATCTGTGCTCAAAATGACACCTTTTTCGGGGGTGGGTATACTTTCGCGAACGTGCGCGCGCGCTGGTGTTTGTCAGTGTGTTTGTTTGTATGCGCGCATGTGGCGGACACCCTGCACTTTGCTGTGCTGCATCATATTGCTGTATACTGTCATTGTTCTTGTGCCCAATGCTTGTTTTTTTGTCGCGTACACTTACCCGCTTTCCTTCCCACAAACTAGCTCTCTTAACTCTTCGGGGCCCTCGTGTCGCCACAAATCCGGCACCACACCTATTCAAGATGGCGGGAGAGAGTGTATGCATACAGTACGATACTGTCCTGGTGCCCTGGGGTCTTTTACCGGGCCAAAGTTGGGGTCCGACGGGGCTGAAAACGGCTCTTTGGCAGTCATCTGTGCTCAAAGCGACACCATTTTTTGGCTGGGGGTAGGTATGCTTTCATGCACGCGCGCGTGCTGGTGTTTGTCAGTATGTTTGTTGGTGTAGGCACATGTGGCGGACACCCTCCACTTTCCTGCGCTGCATTATACTGTTGTATGCTGTCATTATTCTTGTGCCCAATGCTTGTTTTTTTGTCGCGTACACTTACCCGCTTTCCTTCCCAAAAACTAGCTCTCTTAGCTCTTCGGGGCCCTCGTGTCGCCACAAATCCGGCGCCACACCTATTGAAGAGGGTGGGAGAGAGTGTATGCATACAGTACAATACAACTTGGTGCCGTGGGGTCTTTTACCGTGCCCAAGTCGGGGTCCGACTTGGCTGAAAACGGCTCTTTGGCTAGCATCTGTGCTCAAAAGCACCTTTTTCGGTCGGGGGGATGGTATGCTTTCGTGCACGTGCGCGCGCGCTGGTGTCTGTCAGTGTGTTTGTTGGTGTGCGGGCATGTGCCGGATACGATGCACTTTGCTGTGCTGCATCATATTGCTGTATACTGTCATTATTCTTGTGCCCAGTGCTTGTTTTTTGTCGCGTACACTTACCCGCTTTCCTTCCCACAATTTAGCTCTCTTAGGTATTCGGGGCCCTCGTGTCGCTACAAATCCGGCGCCACACCTATCCAAGATGGTGGGAGAGAGTGTATGCATACAGTACGATACTGTCTTGGTGCCGTGGGGTCTTTTACCGGGCTAAAGTCGGGGTCCGACGGGGCTGGAAACGGCTCTTTCGCTGGTATCTGTGCTCAAAACGGCACCTTCTTCGGACGGGGGGGTGGGTATGCTTTCGCGCACGTGCGCGCGCGCTGGTGTTTGTCAGTGTGTTTGTTGGTGTGCGCACATGTGGCGGACTCCCTGCACTTTGCTGCGCTGCATTATACTGCTGTATACTGTCATTCTTGCGCCCAATGCTTCTTTTTTGTCGCGTACACTTACCCGCTTTCCTTCCCACAAACTAGCTCTCTTAGCTCATCGGGGCCTTCGTGTCGCCACAAATCCGGCGCCACACCTATCCAAGATGGTGTGAGAGAGTGTATGCATACAGTACGCTACTGTCCTGGTGCCGTGGGGTCTTTTACCGTGCCGAAGTCGGGGTCCGACGGCGCTGAAAACGGCTCTTTGGCTGGCATCTGTGCTCAAAACGGCACCTTTTTCGGGTGGGAATTGAGCGTTTTCTGGCCCAACCTACCCCACCTTTTGTAGGGTTACAGACCCCCAAGGCACCAAGACAACATGGCACCGTATGCATACACCCTCTCCTACCATTTCCGACGTGTGTGGCGCCGGACCTGTGGCGACTCCGCAGCCCTCAAGAGCTGAGAAAGCTAGCTTCTTCAAAGGAAATCTGCTACAGTGTACGCAACAAAAAGCAAGCAGGGCGCACAATAATAATGACCATATACAGCCATTTCTGGCACCATAGCAAAGTGCCTGGTCCCCTCCACATGCGCTCACACAAACAAACGCACTGAGAGACACATGCGCGCGAGCGCGTGCGCGCATGCATACTCAACCCCCGGCAAAAAAGGTTCGGTTTGGGGCAAAGACAGGACCCAAAGATTCGTTTTTAGGCCCGTCCTACCCCAACTTTTGTAGGGTTACAGACCCCCAAGGCACCAAGACAATATGGCACCGTATCCATACACCCTCTTGTGCCATTTTCGAGATGTGTGTCGCCGGACCTGTGGCGACTCCGCAGCCCTCAAGAGCTGAGAAAGCTAGCTTCTTCAAAGGAAATCTGCTACAGTGTACGCAACAAAAACGAAGCAGGGCGCACAATAATAATGACCATATACAGACATTTCTGGCACCACAGCAAAGTGCCGGTTCCCCTCCACATGCACGCACATAAACAAACGCACTGACAGACACATTCGCGCGAGCGCGTGCACGCATGCATACCAAACCCCGGCAGAAAAGGTGCAGTTTCGAACAAAGACGAGACCCAAAGAGTCGTTTTCAGGCCCGTCCTACGCCAACTTTTGTAGGGTTACAGACCCCCAAGGCACCAAGACAATATGGCACCGTATGCATACACCCTCTCCTACCATTTCCGACGTATGTGGCGCCGGACCTGTGGCGCCCCCTCCTCCACTCGTCAAACAAAGTATGAATAGGCAGAAAGCTAAAAAAAAGGTGACGCAATAATGACCCATAGAACACACATCATATAATAATATCATACAATAGCATGCACCACAGAAATCTGCAGGGTCTCCTCTACATGCACAAACAAAAAAAATCACAAACACGAACACCAGCAAACGCACGAACGCACGCATACATACACATCCTCCCACGAATAAGGCTAAAGAAGCCTTTCCAAAAATGTGACGAAAACGCCATTTTATGTCCTTGCCACCCGCACATTAAATCAAAGACAGAGCCCATGGTACTAAGACCCTATTCTACTCTATGCATAAAAACTTTACAATCATATTTGATGTGTGTGGCAGTGGTATTATGGCGACACCACAGCCCCGAAAATGGCAAATTATAGGGAGCTAATTTTGTCACAAAGAAACAGGGTACAGTGTACCAAAAATGAGCCCTGCAACATACATCAAATAATATTATCATACAATATCGTGCACCACAGAAATCTGCAGGCTCTCCTCCACACGCACAAACAAAACTAATTGCACACAGGAACACCAGCAAACGGACGCACGCGCGCATGCATACACACCCTCTCATGAATAAGCTGAAGAAGCCTTCCAAAGATGTGACGAAAACGCCGTTTTCCGGCCCTTGCCACCGCACTTTTAATCAGTTACAGAGCCCAAGGCACCAAGACCCTATTCTACTCTATACATACAAACTTTCAAATCATATTTGATGTGTGTGGCGCTGGACTTGTGGCGACACCACAGCCCCGAAGATGGTAACCCCCATGTATTTTGCCAAGTTTGTCGAAAAGAAACATGGTACAATGTACGCAGAAATGACCTCCATAACACACATCAAATTATAAGAATAATAATATCATACAATATCATGCGCCACAGCATCACCACATTCATGCACACACAAACGTATACACAAACAGCACCGCTTGCATACCCCCCCCCCCCCCCCCCCCCCACCACCCAAAAAAAACAACACTATGAATAAGCAGAAGGCTCGACAAAATGTCACGCAATAATGACCCCTAGTACACACATTAAATAATGATATCATACAATATCATACACCACACAAATCTGCAGGGTCTCCTCCACACGCACGGACAAAAAAATTCGCACACACAGACAGCAGCGAACGCACGCAAGCGCGCATGCATACACACCCTCCCATGAATAAAGCTAAAGAAGCATTTCCAAAGATGTGACGAATACGCCGTTTTCGGGCCCTTGCCACCCGCACTTTTCCGCAGTTACAGAGCTCACGGCACCAAGACCCTATTCTACTCTATGCATACAAACTTCCCAACCATTTTGCATGTGTGTGGCGTTTAACTTGTGGCGACACCACAACCCCGAAGATGGCAACCCCGCTTGTACAGAGCCAAGTTTGTCACAAAGAAACAGGGTACAGTGTACCAAAAATGACCCCCGCAACACACATCAAATAATATTATCATACAATATCGTGCACCACAGAAATCTGCAGGGTCTCCTCCACACGCACAAACAAAAATAATCGCACACAGGAACACCAGCAAACACACGCACGCGCGCATGCATACACACCCTCTCATGAATAAGCTGAGGAAGCCTTCCAAAGATGTGACGAAAACGCCGTTTTCCGGCCCTTGCCTCCCGCACAATAAATCAAATACAGAGCCCATGGCACCAAGACCCTATTCTACTCTATGCATACAAACTTTCAGATCATATTTGATGTGTGTGGCGCTGGACTTGTGGCGACACCACAGCCCCGAAGATGGCAACCCCGCATGTATTTTGCCAAGTTTGTCGAAAAGAAACATGGTACAATGTCTGCAGAAATGACCTCCACAACACACATCGAATGATGATAATAATAATAAAATAATAATAATAATAATAATAATAATAATAATAATAATAATAATAATAATAATAATAATAATAATAATAATAATAATAATAATAAATAATAATAATAATAATAATAATAATAAAATAATAAAAATAATAATAATAATAATAATAAAAATAATAATAATAATAATAATAATAATAAAACAACAACAACACACAACAACAATAATAATAATAATAATAATAATAATAATAATAATAATAATAATAATAATAATAATAATAATAATAAAATAATAATAATAATAATAATAATAATAATAATAATAATAAAAAAAAATAATAATAATAATCATACAATATCATGCGCCACAGCATCACCACATTCATGCACACACAAACGTATACACAAACAGCACTGCTTGCATACCCCCCCCCCCCCTCCCCCCACCACCCAAAAAAAAACACACTATGAATAAGCAGAAGGCTCGACAAAATGTCACGCAATAATGACCCCTAGTACACACATTTAATAATAATATCATACAATATCATACACCACACAAATCTGCAGGGTCTCCTCCACACGCACGGACAAAAAAATTCGCACACACAGACAGCAGCGAACGCACGCACACGCGCATGCATACACACCCTCCCACGAATAAAGCTAAAGAAGCATTTCCAAAGATGTGACGATTACGCCGTTTTCGGGCCCTTGCCACCCGCACTTTTCCGCAGTTACAGAGCTCACGGCACCAAGACCCTATTCTACTCTATGCATACAAACTTCCCAACCATTTTGCATGTGTGTGGCGTTTAACTTGTGGCGACACCACAGCCCCGAAGATGGCAACCCCGCTTGTACAGAGCCAAGTTTGTCACAAAGAAACAGGGTACAGTGTACCAAAAATGACCCCAGCAACACACATCAAATAATATTATCATACAATATCGTGCACCACAGAAATCTGCAGGGTCTCCTCCACACGCACAAACAAAAATAATCGCACACAAGAACACCAGCAAACACACGCACGCGCGCATGCATACACACCCTCTCATGAATAAGCTGAAGAAGCCTTCCAAAGATGTGACGAAAACGCCGTTTTCCGGCCCTTGCCTCCCGCACAATAAATCAAATACAGAGCCCATGGCACCAAGACCCTATTCTACTCTATGCATACAAACTTTCAGATCATATTTGATGTGTGTGGCGCTGGACTTGTGGCGACACCACAGCGCCGAAGATGGCAACCCCGCATGTATTTTGCCAAGTTTGTCGAAAAGAAACATTGTACAATGTCCGCAGAAATGACCTCCACAACACACATCAAATGATAATAATGATAATAATAATAATAATAATAATAATAAAAATAATAATAATAATAATAATAATAATAATAAATAATAATAATAATAATAATAATAATAATAATAATAATAATAATAATAATATCATACAATATCATGCGCCACAGCATCACCACATTCATGCACACACAAACGTACACACAAACAGCACCGCTTGCATACCCCCCCCCCCCCCCCCCCCAAGCCCCCCACCACCCAAAAAAAGACACACTATGAATAAGCAGAAGGCTCGACAAAATGTCACGCAATAATGACCCCTAGTACACACATTAAATAATAATATCATACAATATCATACACCACACAAATCTGCAGGGTCTCCTCCACACGCACGGACAAAAAAATTCGCACACACAGACAGCAGCGAACGCACGCAAGCGCGCATGCATACACACCCTCCCATGAATAAAGCTAAAGAAGCATTTCCAAAGATGTGACGAATACGCCGTTTTCGGGCCCTTGCCACCCGCACTTTTCCGCAGTTACAGAGCTCACGGCACCAAGACCCTATTCTACTCTATGCATACAAACTTCCCAACCATTTTGCATGTGTGTGGCGTTTAACTTGTGGCGACACCACAGCCCCGAAGATGGCAACCCCGCTTGTACAGAGCCAAGTTTGTCACAAAGAAACAGGGTACAGTGTACCAAAAATGACCCCCGCAACACACATCAAATAATATTATCATACAATATCGTGCACCACAGAAATCTGCAGGTCTCCTCCACACGCACAAACAAAAATAATCGCACACAGGAACACCAGCAAACACACGCACGCGCGCATGCATACACACCCTCTCATGAATAAGATGAAGAAGCCTTCCAAAGATGTGACGAAAACGCCGTTTTCCGGCCCTTGCCTCCCGCACAATAAATCAAATACAGAGCCCATGGCACCAAGACCCTATTCTACTCTATACATACAAACTTTCAGATCATATTTGATGTGTGTGGCACTGGACTTGTGGCGACACCACAGCCCCGAAGATGGCAACCCCGCATGTATTTTGCCAAGTTTGTCGAAAAGAAACATCGTACAATGTCCGCAGAAATGACCTCCACAACACACATCAAATGATAATGATAATGATAATAATAATAATAATAATAATAATAATAATAATAATAATAATAATAATAATAATAATAATAATAATAATAATAATAATAATAATAATAATATCATACAATATCATGCGCCACAGCATCACCACATTCATGCACACACAAACGTACACACAAACAGCACCGCTTGCATACCCCCCCCCCCCGCCCCCCACCACCCAAAAAAAAACACACAATGACTAAGCAGAAGGCTCGACAAAATGTCACGCAATAATGACCCCTAGTACACACATTTAATAATAATATCATACAATATCATACACCACACAAATCTGCAGGGTCTCCTCCACACGCACGAACAAAAAAATTCGCACACACAGACAGCAGCGAACGCACGCAAGCGCGCATGCATACACACCCTCCCATGAATAAAGCTAAAGAAGCATTTCCAAAGATGTGACGAATACGCCGTTTTCGGGCCCTTGCCACCCGCACTTTTCCGCAGTTACAGAGCTCACGGCACCAAGACCCTATTCTACTCTATGCATACAAACTTCCCAACCATTTTGCATGTGTGTGGCGTTTAACTTGTGGCGACACCACAACCCCGAAGATGGCAACCCCGCTTGTACAGAGCCAAGTTTGTCACAAAGAAACAGGGTACAGTGTACCAAAAATGACCCCCGCAACACACATCAAATAATATTATCATACAATATCGTGCACCACAGAAATCTGCAGGGTCTCCTCCACACGCACAAACAAAAATAATCGCACACAGGAACACCAGCAAACACACGCACGCGCGCATGCATACACACCCTCTCATGAATAAGCTGAAGAAGCCTTCCAAAGATGTGACGAAAACGCCGTTTTCCGGCCCTTGCCTCCCGCACAATAAATCAAATACAGAGCCCATGGCACCAAGACCCTATTCTACTCTATGCATACAAACTTTCAGATCATATTGATGTGTGTGGCGCTGGACTTGTGGCGACACCACAGCCCCGAAGATGGCAACCCCGCATGTATTTTGCCAAGTTTGTCGAAAAGAAACATTGTACAATGTCCGCAGAAATGACCTCCACAACACACATCAAATGATAATAATAATAATAATAATAATAATAATAATAATAATAATAATAATAATAATAATAATAATAATAATAATAATAATAATAATAATAATAATAATAATAATAATAATATCATACAATATCATGCGCCACAGCAATCACCACATTCATGCACACACAAACGTACACACACACAGACAGACACACACAGACACACACACACACACACACACGCGCACACACACACACACACACACACACACACACACACACACACACACACACACACACATACAAGACACTGAAACTGCTTTACTGAAATAACCACCAATCAGAGCAGAGCACCATCAAAGCACAATTTGCACAGTATATAAAAGCTTTTTCGCGTATCCTGCTCTGCCCATATAAACCTATCTAAAAGCGCGCGAAATCAGTCCCCTGTGCTATCCCTCTCCCCTTGCCACAGTATTTTTAGCCTTTTCGTCCTGCCTTGCTAGTACCAACAGTAGCTGTAAGCCAGTTCCCCCCCCCCCCCCCCCCCCCCCCCCTGCACACAGTGGCTCCCTTGAGACTCAACAGTATTTTGAAAGTGTGAGGTTTTCTGCTGGGGTATTGGTGTGAATCTAAACATTCTTGCTGTTTGTGAGACTGTAAGTAGGCCTACTTTTTTATCCTCTTTGAGTGTGATTGGTGTCTTTTTGTTTGGTGTCCAGGTGGCCCTGGAAACACACACACACACACACACACACACACACACACACACACAACACAACACACACACACACACACACACACACACACCACACACACACACACACACAAACACATGTTCACAGGTTTGCACGCATGTCAACAATAAATTTCAGTCTAAGATAAATACATGCCTTGAATTTTCGATATCATATAACAGAACACAAAAGGAATCTTTAGGCTGTAAGGCACATATTTTGGA
>JASPKP010000360.1:32500-47500 GCA_030674155.1 Stramonita haemastoma
GCTGGCATCTACGCTCAAAACGGCACCTTTTTCGGGCGTTGGGTGGGTACGCTTTCGCGCAAACGCGCACGCGCTTGTGTTTGTCAGTGTGTTTGTTTGTGTGCGCGCATGTGGCCGACACCCTGCACCTTGCTGTGCTGCATCATATTGCTGTATATTCTCATTATTCTTGTGCCCAATGCTTGTTGTTTGTCGCGTACACTTACCCGCTTTACTTCCAACAAACTAGCTCTCTTAGCTCCTGGGGGCCCTCGTGTCGCCACAAATCCGGCGAAACACCTATCCAAGATGGTGGGAGAGAGTGCATGCATACAGTACGACACTGTCTTGGTGCCGTGGGGTCTTTTACCGTGCCGAAGTCGGGGTCGAACGGGCTAAAAATGGCTCTTTGGCTCGCATCTACTCCAAACGGCACCTTTTTCGGCGGGGGTGGTATGCTTTCGCACGGCCGCGCTGTGTTTGTCAGTGTGTTTGTTTTGTGCGCCATGTCACACCTGCACTTTGCTGTGCGCATCATATGTGTATATTCATTATTCTTGTGCCCAATGCTTGTTTTTTGTCGCTACACTACCGCTTTCTTCCCACAAACTAGCTCTCTTAGCTCTGGGGCCCTCGTGTCGCAAATCCGGCGCCACACCTTTCTATTGTGGGAGAGATTATGCTAATACGAACTTCTTGGTGCCTGGGGTCTTTTACATGCGAAGTCGGGGTCCGCTGGCATCATAGTGCTGTATATTCTCATTATTCTTGTGCCCAATGCTTGTTTTTTGTCGCGTACACTTACCCGCTTTCCTTCCACAAACTAGCTCTCTTAGCTCTTCGGGGCCTTCGTGTCGCCACAAATCCGCGCCACACCTGTCCCATATTGTAGGAAAAAGTGTATGCGTACAGTACGATACTGTTTGGTGCCGTGGGGTCTTTTACCGTGCCGAAGTCTTGGTCAGACGGGCTGAAAACGGCTCTTTGGCTGGCATCTACGCTCAAAACGGCACCTTTTTCGGGCGTTGGGTGGGGTATGCTTTCGCGCAAACCGCACGCGCTTGTGTTTGTCAGTGTGTTTGTTTGTGTGCGCCATGTGGCCGACACCCTGCACCTTGCTGTGCTGCATCATATTGCTGTATATTCTCATTATTCTTGTGCCAATGCTTTTTTTGTCGCTACACTTACCCGCTTTACTTCCACAAACTAGCTCTCTTAGCTCTTGGGGGCCCTCGTGTCGCCACAAATCTGGCGCAACACCTATCCAAGATGGTGGAGAGAGTGTATGCATACAGTACGACACTGTCTTGGTGCCGTGGGGTCTTTTACCGTGCCGAAGTCGGGGTCGAACGGGGCTAAAAAACGGCTCTTTGGCTCGCATCTACTCCCAAAACGGCACCTTTTTCGGGCGGGGGTGGGTATGCTTTCGCACGAGCCGCAGGCTGGTGTTTGTCAGTGTGTTTGTTTGTGTGCGCATGTGGCCGACACCCTGCACTTTGCTGTGCTGCATCATATTGCTGTATATTCTCATTATTCTTGTGCCAATGCTTGTTTTTTGTCGCTACACTTACCCGCTTTCCTTCCCACAAACTAGCTCTCTTAGCTCTTGGGGGCCCTCGTGTCGCCACAATCCGGCGCCACACCTATCCCATATTGTGGAGAGAGTGTATGCATACAGTACGACACTTGTCTTGGTGCCGTGGGGTCTTTTACCGTGCCGAAGTCGGGGATCCGACGGGGCTGAAAACGGCTCTTTGGCTCGCATCTGCGCTCAAAACGGACCTTTTTCGGGCGGAGGGGTGGTATGCTTACGCGCACGGTCGCGTGCGCTTGGTGTTTGTCAGTGTGTTTGTTTGTGTGCAGCGCATGTGGCCACACCCTGCACTTTGCTGTGCTGCATCATATTGCTGTATATTCTCATTATTCTTGTGCCCAATGCTTGTTTTTTGTCGCGTACACTTACCCGCTTTCCTTCCCACAAACTAGCTCTCTTAGCTCTTGGGGGCCCTCGTGTCGCCACAAATCCGGCGCCACACCTATCCCATATTGTGGTAGAGAGTGTATGCATACATACGAGTACTGTCTTGGTGCCGTGGGGTCTTTTACCGTGCCGAAGTCGGGGTCCAACGGGGCTGAAAACGGCTCTTTGGCTGGCATCTGCGCTCAAAACGGCACCTTTTTCGGGCGGGGGGAGGGTATTCTTTCGCGCACGCACGCGCGCGCTGGTGTTTGTCAGTGTGTTTGTTTGTGTGCACTCATGTGGCTGACACCCTACACTTTGCTGTGCTGCATCATATTGCTGTATATTCTCATTATTCTTGTGCCCAATGCTTGTTTTTTGTCGCGTACACTTACCCGCTTTCCTTCCCACAAACTAGCTCTCTTAGCTCTTGGGGGCCCTCGTGTCGCCACAAATCTGGCGCCACACCTATCCAAGATGGTGGGAGAGAGTGTATGCATACAGTACGATACTGTCTTGGTGCCGTGGGGTCTTTTACCGTGCCGAAGTCGGGGTCCAACGGGGCTGAAAACGACTCTTTGGCTGACATCTACTCTCAAAACGACACCTTTTTCGGGCGGGGTTGGTATGCTTTTGCGCAAGCGCGCTCGCTGGTGTTTGTCAGTATGTTTGTTTGTGACGTGCATGTGGCCGACACCCTGCACTTTGCCTGTGCTGCATCATATTGCTGTATATTCTCATTATTCTTGTGCCCAATGCTTGTTTTTATGTCGCGTACACTTACCCGCTTTCCTTCCCACAAACTAGCTCTCTTAGCTCTTGGGGGCCCTCGTGTCGTCAAAATCCGGCGCCACACCTATCCCATATTGTGGTTGAGAGTGTATGCATACAGTACGATACTGTTTGGTTTCGTGGGGTCTTTTACCGTGCCGAAGTCGGGGACCGACGGGGCTGAAAACGCTCTTTGGCTGGCATCTGCGCTCAAAACGGTACACTTTTCGGGCGGGGTGGGTATTCTTTCGCGCCGCGCGCATCGCTGGTGTTTGTCAAATGTGTTTGTTTGTGTGCGGCATGTGGCCGACACCTGCACTTTGCTGTGCTGCATCATATGTGCTGTATATTCTCATTATTCTTGTGCCCAATGCTTGTTTTTGTCGCATACACTTGACCCGCTTTCCTTGCCACAAACTAGCTCTCTTAGCTCTTGGGGGCCTCGTGTCGCCACAAATCCGGCGCCACACCTGTCCCATATTGTAGGAAGAGTGTATGCATACAGTACGATACTGTTTTGGTGCCGTGGGGTCTTCTACCGTGCCGAATCGGGTCAGACGGGCTGAAAACGGCTCTTTGGCTGGCATCTACGCTCAAAACGGCACCTTTTTCGGGCGTTGGGGTGGGTATGCTTTCGGCAAACACGCACGCGCATTTGTTTGTCAGTGTGTTTGTTTGTGTGCGCATCATGTGGCCGACACCCTGCACTTGCTGTGCTGCATCATATTGCTGTATATTCTCATTATTCTTGTGCGCAATGCTTGTTTTTTGTTGCATACACTTACCCGCTTTACTTTCCACAAACTAGCTCTCTTAGCTCTTGGGGGCCCTTGTGTCGCCACAAATCTGGCGCCACACCTATCCAGATGGTGGGAGAGAGTGTATGCATACAGTACGACACTGTCTTGGTGCCGTGGGGTCTTTTACCGTGCCGAAGTCGGGGTCCGACGGGGCTAAAAACGGCTCTTTGGCTCGCATCTACTCCAAAACGGCACCTTTTTCGGGCGAGGGTGGGTATGCTTACGCGCACACGTCGCGTGCGCTTGTGTTTGTCAGTGTGTTTGTTTGTGTGCAGCATGTGGCCAACACCCTGCACTTTGCTGTGCTGCATCATATTGCTGTATATTCTCATTATTCTTGTGACCAATGCTTGTTTTTTGTCGCGTACACTTACCCGCTTTCCTTCCCACAAACTAGCTCTCTTAGCTCTTGGGGGCCCTCGTGTCGCCACAAATCCGGGCGCCACACCTATCCCATATTGTGGTAGAGAGTGTATGCATACAATACGAGACTGTCTTGGTGCCGTGGGGTCTTCTACCGTGCCGAAGTCGGGATCCGACGGGGCTGAAAACGGCTCTTTGGCTGGCATCTGCGCTCAAAACGGCACCTTTTTCGGGCGGAGGGAGCGTATTCTTTCGCGCACGCACGCGCGCGCTGGTGTTTGTCAGTGTGTTTGTTTGTGTGCGCGCATGTTGCTGACACGCTACACTTTGCTGTGCTGCATCATATTGCTGTATATTCTCATTATTCTTGTGCCAATGCTTGTTTTTTGTCGCGTACACTTACCCGCTTTCCTTCCCACAAACTAGCTCTCTTAGCTCTTGGGGGCCCTCGTGTCGCCACAAATCCGGCGCCACACCTATCCCATATTGTGGGAGAGAGTGTATGAATACAGTACGATACTGTCTTGGTGCCGTGGGGTCTTTTACCGTGCCAGAGTCGGGGTCCAACGGGACTAAAAACGGCTCTTTGGCTGACATCTACTCTCAAAACGGCACCTTTTTCGGGCGAGGGGTTTGTATGCTTTCGCACACGGGCGCGCGTGCTGGCGTTTGTCAGTGTGTTTGTTTGTGTGCGTGCATGTGGCCGACACCCTGCACTTTGCTGTGCTGCATCATATTGCTGTATATTCTCATTATTCTTGTGCCCATTGCTTCTTTTTTTCGCGTACACTGACCCGCTTTCCTTGCCACAAACTAGCTCTCTTAGCTCTTGGGGGCCCTCGTGTCGCCACAAATCCGGCGCCACACCTATCCCATATTGTGGTTGAGAGTGTATGCATACAGTACGATACTGTTTTGGTTTCGTGGGGTCTTTTACCGTGCAGATGTCAGGGGCCGACGGGGCTGAAAACGGCTCTTTGGCTGGCATCTGCGCTCAAAACGGTGACTTTTTCGGGCAGGGGGTGGGTATTCTTTCGCGCACGCGCGCGCGTGCTGGTGCTTGTCAGTGTGTTTGTTCGTGTGCGCGCATGTGGCCGACACCCTACACTTTGCTGTGCTGCATCATATTGCTGTATATTCTCATTATTCTTGCGCCCAATGCTTGTTTTTTGTCGCGTACACTGACCCGCTTTCCTTGCCACAAACTAGCTCTCTTAGCTCTTGGGGGCCCTCGTGTCGCCACAAATCCGGCGCCACACCTATCCCATATTGTGGGAGAGAGTGTATGAATACAGTACGATACTGTCTTGGTGCCGTGGGGTCTTTTACCGTGCCGAAGTCGGGGTCCGACGGGGCTGAAAACGGCTCTTTGGCTGTCACCTGCGCTCAAAACGGCACCTTTTTCGAGCGGGAGCGGGTATACTTTCGCGCACGCGCGCACGCTCTGGTGTTTGTCAGTGTGTTTGTTTGTGTGCGCGCATGTGGCCGACACCCTGCACTTTGCTGTGCTGCATCATATTGCTGTATATTCTCATTATTCTTGTGCCCAATGCTTGTTTTTTGTTGCGTACACTGACCCGCATTCCTTGCCACAAACTAGGTCTCTTAGCTTTTTGAGACTCTCGTGTCGCCACAAATCCGGCGCCACACCTATCCAAGATTGTGGTTGAGAGTGTATGCATACAGTTCGATACTGTCTTGGTGCCGAGGGGTCTTTTACCGTGCTGAAGTCGGGGTCCGACGGGGCTGAAAACGGCTCATTTGGCTGGCATCTGGGCTCAAAACGGCAGCTTTTTCGGGGGGTGGTGGGTATGCTTTAGCGGACGCGCGCGCGCTGGTGTTTGTCAGTGTGTTTGTTGGTGTGCGCGCATGTGGCGGACACCCTGTACTTTGCTGTGCTGCATTGTATTGCTGTATACTGTCATTATTCTTGTGCCCAATGCTTGTTTTTTGTCGCGTACACTTACTCGCTTTCCTTCCCACAAACTAGCTCTCTTAGCTCTTTTGGGCCCTCTTTTCAATTTGTAATGCACTCTAAATAAACCTAGCAGTTGTACTGAAATAACAACCCATCAGAAAGGCCTACTATCACCACAGAACTGCTGCTCCATATAAAAGCTTTTTCGATTTTCTTCTCTGAGCATATAAACCTATCTAAAAGCGCGCGAAATTGCCACCCCCCCTCCTTTTTTTATTTTTATTTCCATGTGTGTTTCCACCGCAGGTTACCTTGCTACCAACAGCAGTAGCAATATAGGTCTGCACCTCCATCCTCCATCCTAACAAACACCTGCACCCAGGGACGCCTAGAAATTTAAGTTTGGCCTAGAAAGCAAAAAGTCCGGGTCAAAGTGTGCGGTGGTTTGAGTCCCGTTTGGGCCCAAAAGTTTTCCTCCATCCATTACATCATGAGTGGCTGTCTTTCGGATGAGACAATAAACCGAGGTCCCCTGTGTTACACTTCATTGTTACACATCATTATATAGCGCACGTGAAAGAACCCACGGCAACAAGAGGCTTGTCCCTGGCAAAAACTCTGTAGAAAAAAGCCACTCTGATAGGGTAAACAAATACACCTGCAGACAGGAAAAAGGAAAAAAATAATGGGTAGGCACTGTGCTTGTGGCAACATGCTCTTTCGCGGAGAGCAGCCCGAATTAATTTTCACACAGAGAAATCTGCTGTGACATAAAGTGGTTTAGAAGACGATTTGTAAACTTGTACAGTGATCTTTCCTTTACGCCTCATCCTTTTCTGTTTCACTTGAACGTGTTTGTAGTGGGCTTTATTGTTACCAATGCCATTTAGAAAAAGATAATGTAATGGCTTAAAAAAAAACTGGGTGTATCCCTTTTTGATTTTAAGTTGATTTCAAAAAACGTCTTTTTTTAAAACATATTTTTAATTCATTTATTTTGTTACATAATTATACCAAATGAAAAACATATAAACGGTTTTGTCAACACTTAAGGGGGGGAGGGAGAGAGAGAGAGAGAGAGAAAAGAGAGAGAGAGAGAGAGAGAGAGAGAGAGAGAGAGAGAGAGAGAGAGAGAGAGAGAGAGAGAGAGAGAGAGAGAGAGAGAGAGAGAGGAGAGAGAGAGAGAGAGAGAGAGAGAGAGAGAGAGAGAGAGAGAGAGAGAGAGAGAGAGAGAGAGAGAGAGAGAGAGAGAGAGAGATTGATTTATTCTTTTATACCGAGGATAATGGGAAAAGCACTCTTATGCTTTTTTACATCCAGTCCCCGTGTGTATGCAGTTTTGTAAATGTCATCTGTTCCCACCGGCACACGATGGCCTACTCTTACAAAAAGCGGAACAGGATTTAACGTGTGCGCAAGATGTTCTGCGTGCGATCGCACACGGGGCCTCAGTTTAAAGTCTCATCCGAAGGACTTGTGGGGAGAGTGGAGTCAGCACTGATGTTAACTCCAGGAGAAAAATCTCCTCGACCAGATTCGAACCCGGGTCTTCAAATTGCCAGCGCAATGTTCTGACCACTAAGCTATCCGTCCCCCAGAGAGAGAGAGAGAGAGAGAGAGAGAGAGAGAGAGAGAGAGAGAGAGAGAGAGAGAGAGAGAGAGAGAGAGAGAGAGAGAGAGAGAGAGAGAGAGAGAGAGAGAGAGAGAGAGAGATTGATTGATTGATTGATTGATTGATTGATTGACTGATTTATTCTTTTATGTCGAGGCGAATGGACTAAGCACTCTTGTGCTTTATTTCATCCAGTCCCTGTGTTTATGCAGTTTTGTAAATGTCATCTGTTCCCATCGGCACACGATGGCCTACTCTTACGAAAAGTGGAACAGGATTTAACATGTGTGCAAGATGTTCTGCGTGCGTTTGCACACAGGGCCTCGGTTTAAAGTCTCATCCGAAGGACTTGTGGGGAGAGTGGAGTCAGCACTGATGTTAACTCCAGGAGAGAAAATTCCTCAACCGGACTCGAACTCGGGTCGTCAAATTGCTAGCGCAATGTTCTGACCACTAGGCTATCCGTCCCCCAGAGAGAGAGAGAGAGAGAGAGAGAGAGAGAGAGAGAGAGAGAGAGAGAGAGAGAGAGAGAGAGAGAGAGAGAGAGAGAGAGAGAGAGAGAGAGAGAGAGAGAGAGAGAGACGGACAGACAGACAGACAGACTGACAGACTGACAGACAGACAGACAGACAGAGAGACAGAGAGAACAATCTTTTTTTGAACAAATTTTATTTTTCAGAGTGTAATAGATTAAGCATTACAAGCTTTTTTACATCCAGCCCTCGAAAGAAAGAAAAGAAAACAAAACAAAATAAATAAACTACAGTCCAACAGCAACAACAAAAGGAAAATTATACATAATGACATAGAAATGCATGGAAAACAATACACACACACGCGCGCGCGGGCGCACACACACACGCACACACGCACACACGCACACACCCACACACAACACACACACACACACACACACACACACACACACACACACACAACACACACACACACACACACACACACACACACAAGCACGCACACACATATACACACATCAAAATGAAAACCTAGAAAGAAAAGAAAATGAGAGAGAGAGAGAGAGAGAGAGAGAGAGAGAGAGAGAGAGAGAGAGAGAGAGAGAGAGAGAGAGAGAGAGAGAGAGAGAGAGAGAGAGAGAGAGGAGGTAGAGAGAGAGAGAGAGAGAGAGAGAGAGAGAGAGAGAGAGAGAGAGAGAGAGAGAGAGAGAGAGAGAGAGAGAGAGAGAGAGAGAGAGAGAGAGAGAGAGGAGAGAGAGAGAGAGAGAGAGAGAGAGAGAGAGAGAGAGAGAGAGTAAATATATGTGGAAATGGTAAAAAAGAAAATAATTAGGAATGCATAAGAACAGAAACTAACTGTACCCTCCAAGTAGACAGTTTATGTAGTTGAGACTTCTTGTGGTTTGATCAAAACATTTGTGGTGAAAGCAATGTGACATTTTCATGAGTCATCAGAAAATCATACAACAGAATCTTAAATCTTGAAAATTTTGTTTCATCTTTTAAAAAAGTAGGGAGTCTATTCCAAAGCCAGCTCCCAGAGTATGCTAGACTTGATTTAAGTAGAGTAATGGCTGGTAAAGGAAGGTTTATTTTATGTGAATGCCGACAGTTGTTTACGCTGAACATGCTGCTTAAGGAAGATGGGGCATTACCATGAAGAATTTTATGCATTAGTACACCTTTATTAAACAGCAATCTTGTTTTGAGAGGAGGAATATTTACACTTTTTTCCCACCGGCACACAATGGTCTACTGGGTTTAGGTTTATAGTCTCATCCGAAGGATCTGGGGGTGCGTATGTGCGCATGCGTGACTGCACACACTTGCGCGTTTGTGTGAGTTTTTTGTGTGTATGCGTGTGGCAGCGGCCCTGCACTATGCTGTGACACATCATACTGTATAATTATTATCATTCATATTATGTATGATACTACATATTGTTGCATACAATGTACCAGTTTTCGTTCCGACTGACTTGCTATATTCCAGCCAGTCTGTCCTCTTTGGGGTTGTAGTGTCGCCACAACAATGCGCCACGGATATTAAAAGATGCTAGCAAAGTGTGTATGCATGCAGTAGAGCACTCTCATGGTGCCCTGGGCTCTATTACTGCGCAAAAGTCGTGTTAGGACGGTACTCAAACCGGCCTTTTGTCACATCCTCTCGATGATGATGCACCTTATTCTTGGGGGTGTGAATACGCGCGCATGTGCGTTCGCGTGCTCGTGTTTCTGTGTGCATTTCTTTGTGTGTAAGCGTGTGGCGATGACCCTGCACTGTGCTAGGGTGTGTCATATTGTATAACATTACTACCATTGATATTATGTGTAATACTAGGTATTGTTGCATACACTGTACCAACTTTCGTTTCGACAAAATTTATTATCTTCAAGCCAGGCTGCTGTTTTCGGGGCTGTGGTGTCGCCACACGAACAACGCCACCGACATGGAAGATGCTTTTGAAGTGTGTATGCATACAGTAGAGCACTGTCATAGTGCCGTTGAAAGGTGATAAAGAGGAGAGAGACAGAGCTGAGGAAGAAACAGAGATAGAGAGAAAGAGAAAGAAGAAAAGCCTAGGTAGGTAGACAGATAGGTAGGTAGGTAGGTAGGTAGGTAGGTAGGTAGGTAGGTAGGTAGGTAGGTAGGTAGGTAGGCAGGTAGGTAGGTAGCTAGGTAGGTAGCTAGGTAGGTAGCTAGGTAGGCAGATAGGTAGGTAGGTAGCTAGGTAGGTAGCTAGGTAGGTAGCTAGGTAGATAGGTAGGTAGGTAGGTAGGCAGGCAGGCAGGTAGGCAGATAGGTAGGTAGGTAGGCAGACAAGGCAAGACAAATTCTTTTATTCGAGGATAATAGATAAGCACTCGTGTGCTTTTTTAAATCCAGTCCCCGCCCTTTTAGGGATACCATCAAGATAAAAACATACTAAACAGTAAGACTATACGCAGTACCAAACAACATAAAAGAATAAGGACATTATATATAATAAGGTAATGAAAATGCACTCATTCAGAATACGAAAATCAGAAGTCATAGTAAAATGATTTTGATTATTGAAGAAAAAGAAAAGCAGATAGGTAGGTAGGTAGGTAGGTAGGTAGGTAGGTAGGTAGGTAGGTAGGTAGGTAGGTAGGTAGGTAGGTAGGTAGGTAGGTAGGTAGGTAGAGGTAGGTAGGTAGGTAGGTAGGTAGGTAGGTAGGTAGGTAGGTAGGTAGGTAGGTAGGTAGGTAAGTAAGTAGGTAGGTAGGTAGGCAGGTAGGTAGATAGGTAGGTAAGTAGGTAGTTAAGTAGGTAGGTAGGTAAGCAGGTAAGCAGGTAGGCAGATAGGTAGGTAGGTAGGTAGGTAGGTAGGTAGGTAGGTAGGTAAGTAGGTAGGTAGGTAGGTAGGTAGACAGGTAGGTAGATAGGTAGGTAGGTAGGTAGTTAAGTATGTAGGTAGGTAAGCAGGTAAGCAGGTAAGCAGGTAGGCAGATAGGTAGGTAGGTAGGTAGGTAGGTAGGTAGGTAGGTAGGTAGGTAGGTAGGTAGGTAGGTCACCATGTGGATAGGTAAGAACGTAGGTACCTAGGTAGACAGGAGTATGAGTAAGTAGGAGGCTTGGTACCAAAGTAGGTGTGAAGGTAAGTCACCAGGTAATCAGGTAACTGGGTAGGTCAGCAGTCAGGCAGGCACCAAGTTGGGCAGGCAGGTGGGCAGGTGGGTTGGCAGGTAGAGAGATAGGGAAGGAGGTGAGTTGTCAGAGGGTGAGTTGGTAGCTTGGTTGCTTACTTATGTTTCTTGCATATTCTCGCTCACTTGCTTGCTTGCCTTGCTTGTCTGCTTTCCACACATGCAGTGAAAGTTACAGACAATTATTCTGCCTGTAGAGAACCAGCTACGGTGTAAGGGAGGGAAATCCATTAGGTACCTTGTCATACGAGTTGTCTTCCCTGGATTACTCTGTACTATGGCGTGGCCTGCTCTCTCCATGTTATACACCGCATACACACGGGGACTGCTTGTCATTTGTTTAAGCATATAAATGCTCATTCAATTATAACCGATAAAAATAAATAAATAATAATAAATACATCTTTTGTTGATTACTCTGTACCATGACGAAGCTGTGTTCTCTCATTGTTGTAGACCGCATACACACGGGGACTGGATGTAGAAAAAAACCCAAAAAAACAGTAATATTTATTTATAATCCGAGGCCCCCGTGTGCGAACGCACGCAGAGCATCTTGTGCACACAATAAATCCTGTTCTGTTTTTTGTAAGAGAAGGCCATCGTGTGCCGGTGAGAACAAGACAAGATTTACAAAACTGCATACACACGGGGACTGGATGTAAAAAAAAAGCACGTGAGCGCTTATTCCATTATCCTTGATATGAAGAATAAATAAATAAAATAAATAAATACATAAAACTCCATTAAGGTAAAGGAGTCCCATAACCTAGGCGGTCGTAGGGGAGCAAGGTATCAGAGACCTCAGCTTCTCTAGGGGCCAGCATGTTGAGGGCGGCGCCCACCTCCTCTCCCTCGCTGCTTTACCTTCCCTGACCCTAAGGAGAGCAGGTACTCATTGTCAGCTGGGTGAACTGGGGGACTGTACTGAAGCCAAGGTGCTCACACGGTCACCCATCTAGCTGGTAACCACGCTCGACGCTGCTTAACTTGACTTGGGGAAAGAGCGCTCTGACCACTGAGCTATCCCGCCCCATTATCTTCGATATAATAATAATAAATAAAAAATAAAATAGATAAATACATTAGTGCATCTTTCGTTGATTACTCTGTGATGTTGCTGTGTTCTCTCACTGGTGTACATTTTTGAATGATTTCTTTGTAGCATGATGTAGGAAATAATTCTCCTCCCCCCCCGTTCTTGCTGAATTAGAGTTATAGAGACTTGCCTCTTGTGTGTGTGTGTGTTGTGTGTGTGTGTGTGTGTGTGTTGTGTGTGTGTGTGTGTGTGTGTGTTTATTGATTCATCTATTTATCTGTTCATTTATTTGTTTCATTTCGAGGATACTGGAATAAGCACTCATGTGCTTTTTCATGCCCAGTCCCCGTATGTCTCAGATTTGTAAATGTTATTCATTTCCAACGGCACACAATGACCTACTCTTCCCAAAAGCGAAATGGGTTTTAACGTGAGCGCAAGGTGTTATGCGTGCATTTGCACACGGGACACACTTTGGGGATTTTTGTAATAAAATGGCAGTGATATCAAGTATCATGTCATTGTCAGTTTTATTTCCAGGTGTTACTGGATGCAGGTAGTCTTCTAAACAGCAGGCAAATGAAGTCAGACATCTGGACTGTTTTTGTTCGCAGATTTGGTTTCAGTCGCCACTTAACTCGTGTTTATGAAATATGTTTTATGGGTGTACATTTTTGTGTTGTCAAGGTCTGTACAAAGTCTGTGAGATGTTATGTTTATCCCCCCCCCCCCTCTTTCTAACCTTGTACCTTGAAATGTATGGTGGCCAAAGGCTGATGTACATTTAACATTTTTAGAGTTCAGATAAAATCATAAATCTCTCTCCATGCTTTTTCTCTTGTCCAGTTGAAAAGGTTTCATCATGCATGTTGCTTTTATCTTTGTTAGTGATGGGATTACTAGTACTATTATATTGTTATTGTTTGGGTTTGACAGTCTAGTTGGTTATGGAATTTTTTGTTTTTGTCTTATGTAGGCGTTTTTACTATGGTTGGGATTTTTAACAATTATTTTTGTTTGATTGTCTGTGTTTTCCCCTTCCTCTTTGATACCCCCCCCCCCCCCCCCCCCCCCCCCCCCCCCCCCCCCCCTTTCCTTTGTCTTTTCTCCCAGAATAGCCGCAAGAGCAGCGTCACAGATTATCTATTTTGTTTCTTTTCCTGTCTGCAACTCTATTTGTCTCCCTATCAGAGTGGCTTTTTTCTCTACAATTTTACCAGGGACAACCCTCTTTTGGGGGTCTTTTATGCGCACTAAGTAGTTATGGGTAACACATAGGACCTCAGTTTATTGACTGAAAGACTAGGACGCAGGCCACCACTCATGGTCTATAGGTGGGGTAAACATTTTGAGCTCAAATGGGATTCAAACATTTCATACTCTAAGGGCACTTTTTGCTTTCTAGACTGCTGCATTACCTCTAAAAGGACTACTTCCCATACACACACATGGATGTGCTGCACCTTGGGCACACACACACACACACACACACACACACACACACACACACACACACACACACACACACACACACACACACACACACACACATACACACACACACACACACACACACACACACACACACACACACACACACACACACACACACACACACACACACACACACACACACACACACACACACATCCTGCTATCAAGCAAGCATTCTCACAGTATACGGAAAAACCCTACAGTGGAAGGGAGACAACCTGCTGGCTATTCCGTGGATCCTGATCATGTCTTGTACTGTGAACAGCTGTGAAGTGTTATTCTGGCTTGCTGTTGTTGCTGTTGTTGTTACTGTTGTCATTGTTGTTGCTGTTGTTGTTGTTTTTAATATAACACCATCCAGTCTGACTGTAAAATCTAACCAGTCACCTCCCCCTCCTCTCTCTCTACCTCTCTAGTTGTGATAATGAACCATATCAATGAACCAGTTCACTGCCAGGAAAATTCTGATTGAAGAGTTCTGCCAGTGCAAGAGTTTTTTTTTACATTTCTGGAGCAGTAATTAACAAAAAATGCTGGCCTGAAACTATTTAAGAGAGAAAAAGTGTAATATCTTTTTAATGGAAAAGGAATGAAGAAACTGAATGGCCATTGGATCTTAAGAACACTGATTTTCTAACGTTACACAACATGCTTAATTAACTATAAACTGAGTGCAAACCCACTTTTGCAGAACATCTTGTGCACACATTGAATCCTTCTTCACTTTTCCAAAAAGTAGGCCGTTGTGTGCTGGTGGGAACAGATGACAAAATCTACAAAATTGCATACACACCAGGACTGGATGTAGAAAAGTGCATGAATGCTTATTTTGTTATCTTAGATATACAGGACTAAATAAATAAATAGATAAATAAATAAATAAATAAATAAATAAATAAATAAATAAATTAATAAATAAATAAATGTGACCTCCACCATGAAATAAGTTGCTTAGCACCTGACCCCCTTTTCCCCTAGGAGCCATTAAAGGCTGGTGGGGGTCAGGTTGTGGAATTTTATATTTTGATTGATAATAAAACTAAAATCATTATTATGGGGGACCCACATGTATGCACACATAGACCCAATGACCCCCCCCCCCCACACACACACACACACACACATACACACGCATGCATACACACACCCATGCATGCACACACACACACACACACACACACACACACACACACACACACACACACACACACACACACACACACACACACACACACACACACACAACATTGGCATTTGAAATTGTAAAGGGTCTCTATCACATTCCCATAGGACATTTGTTATAGTTACATTAATGTTAATGAGTTCTTATATTTCTACTATTTCTATTGCATGGCCAAGTTTCTTTGTGGGCTGTATTTCTCTTTTTTTTTCTTTTTTTTTTTCTTTTTGAAGGTGGAGGG
>JASPKP010003595.1:0-15000 GCA_030674155.1 Stramonita haemastoma
CTTTTTATGTGTTAGGAATATTTTTTTTAGATATTGAAGTCCAAACAATGATAACATATTGATATAATCTATCTCTCTATCTCTCTATCTCTCTATCTCTCTATTCTCTATCTCTCTATCTATCTATCTATCTATCTATCTATCTCACCAAAGGGCCAAGGCCAATACTTAAACACGGATTCACACAGAAGGACATGTTTTTCTCCATTCCTCTTCATCCCTCCTCCAACCCCCACCCCCACCCCCCACCCCACCCTTTCACCACACAGCCAAACTCCAGCAGACGTAGCAAGGCCCACAGACAACACCAGCCAGGCCTCTTCCCTCCTGCTTTCCTTGTCCAAAAGCAATTTTCCATGAATGGCTATAGAGCCCCATCAGGGAGCGGCCACTTCCCACACACCGCAATGCAATGTTACCAATTTTCCTCCCATGAAAGGTCTGACGAGTCAGATTCAAAAAGTCATAGGATGTGTTCGAGTGTCTTCTGCGCGGCCAGCATCTATCTTTTATCTATAAATCTTGAGCAGGCAAATGGATAGGTCTCGAACTTGCCGTGCTGTGAACGATGCGGCTTAGGATCTGTCTGTGTTGGCAGACATCGTGATGAATGCCAGAAATAAGTAGAGAGGAAGAAATGGAACGATGGGGAGGGAGGGGGGGGGGGGATATCAAAGAGCTTGATGGACTGTAAAGTCAATGGAGTTCAGAAAGTTTTCTCTCTCCTTCCTTCTTAAGTGCTGATTATATTTGTCCGTTGTCTGGGAGATAAGTATTCACCGTCTAAACAGAGCTGGACGTAGAAAAATACAAGAATTTCCTTGTGTCTATATTTCTTCTGTATTCACTCTTACAGGGTCTAGACAGTGTGGAATCAGAAAGTGTCCATCAAGTGGTTTAAATCGTTGCCGTCTTGATGTGAGTCTAGAAATATCTCACACAAAGCAAATGCAAATAAATTGTACCCTAATGGTTCACAATTAAAACGATCTGGTGACAAAAACCCCACCTAAAACAAGTCCCACTCCAAAAAACTAAAGACAGTACCCCCCCCCCCCTAAAAACAAAACAAAACAAACAAAAAACAACCCACCCACCCCCCCACACACACAAAAACACAGAAAAATGGGAAAGAAAAACAGACAAACAAGAAAACACAGCAGAAAAAAAACAACAACCAAAAGCCAGAACAAAACCAAAAATCTAAATTCAAACATGACTACATTTGTTTGCACACTTATTGCATCTTTATGCCTGTAAAGGGTAAGAACAACAACACACAAAAAATAGTATTCAGTATGGACCCATGACTTCACTTCTGCACGAAGGTATACAACTGCCAATGCCTAGCTAGTGGCTTGCACAGTGTTGAATAGAAGACGGAATGTTCTGCTGGCTGGGGCATACCTTTGGCAAAACTAAAACTGACAGAGCTGTATTTGTTCAGTCAGGAATCATAGGCTTGCAGGATAGACATCCTGCAGGAAAATATACTGTCCGTACCTTTATCACCTATACCTAGCAAAACATGCAAACACCCCAGCATATGTTCACTGTGATCTTAATCTAAATATAAAAAACACTTTAAATGACGTGCAAACGTTTTTCAGGGTTTAGTATTGGAGTTCTAGTGATTGGGAACTGAAAACATGCTGAAAATGCCATAATGAATTTGATTGTAAAGATCTGCAGACAGGAAATCTGGGGACAAACACAATAAAACAATCAGTAAGAATGATGGGAAGTTTCCAGTAAGATTTATGTTAAGATTTACGTTTTTGGGGGGAGGGAGTAGGGGGGGAGGTGAAGAGTTTCTTATCATTTGTGCTTATCTGTGACACTTCACTACGAAATGAGTTGCTTAGCACCTGACCCACTTTTCCGCTAGGAGCCATTTTTAGGCATATGGGGCCAGGTTGTTAATTTTGAGATTTTGATCAAATAAAAAGCATAGCCATTATTCTAACTTATAATGAAATATCAAGGCATCATTTTGTTTCTTTTGCTTTTAGATGTGTTTTAAAAATAGCCAAGCCCTCATTCTGACCACCTATTACAATACTAGACGTGTCCATTCCTCATTTTGTCAATTTCTGCAGCCTATCATTTCAACTTGTAATAACTTTTCATTGAACTGTCAGATTTCCAATCTTTTTTTTTTATTCACAGTCTTTCTATAGTCTTGAATTAAATAGTCTTTTTATTTCATATTAATCACATTTCATGAACTAAAAATTGGCTTCTGGTGCAATGCAACTCATTATGTGGCAGAGCGACACATTGGCGTGGTCTTGAAATTCAAGTCCATGCCGTGTCCAAGAAACCAAACCCAGAATCTCCACTCTACAGTCTGTCACTCTATCTGAGATTAACAGAATTAACCCAGTAGATGTTTGCTTTCCATTCCATCTCTTCCTGGCATCACTCTTGTTGCCCGAATCCAGAAATGTGACCCTAGCAAGGACATATAAGAACTGCTGTTAAATCCTTGTCCTTGCTTGCTATTCCAAAGGCAATTTTCTGTGGACAGTCACATGATCCCAACAGAGGATAACCTCTCCCAGGACCATGAAATACGATGCTATCCATTTTCGTAGGAGATGGAAGCACGAGAAGTGGAATCGAAAACAAATCAAGCAAAATCCAGTATATCTTGTGCTAGCGAGCAGCGTTCCTTATCGATCCATCTTCAGCTGCCGAACAGAAAATGTCTTGTGCCTCACGTGGTGTGAAATGTGCGTGCCTGGATCAGTCTGTGTTTGCCAACTTTGCAATGAAGAATAAGGGGGCCTGGAGAAATGGAAATGGAGATGTATTCCTGTTTGACAACCTTTTAGTTTTATTATCACATGACACACTCTGGAACTGTGGGCGAGGGCAGAGGACGAAAATTGCCCTTCTTCTCAGTACTTGAGAGCAAAGTACATTTTTTTTTTGTAGGCTTGGAGAGAAACACTGTTTGTCTTCTTCTTCTTGTTCTTCTTCTTGTTCTTGTTATTGTTCTTGTTCTTCTTCTTCTTCTTCTTCCTCTTCCTCTTCTTCTTCTTCTTCTTTTTCTTCTTCTTCTTCTTCTTCTTTTCTTCTTCTTCTTCTTCTTCTTCTTCTTCTTCTTCTTCTTCTTCTTCTTCTTCTTCTGTGCGTTTCTCCTTTGCAATTCTCCTTTGCAATTCTTCTTCTTTGTAATCCTTCTTCTTCCTCTTCTTCTTCTTCTTCCTCTTCTTCTTCGTCTTCATCATCTTCTTCTTCTTCTTCTTCTTCTTCTTCTTCTTCTTCTTCTTCTTCTTCTTCTTCTTCTTCTTCTTCCTCTTTGCATTTCTTCTCTGCAATTCTTCTTCTTCTTTGCAATTCTTTTTTTGCAATTCTTCTTCTTCCTTTTCTTTTTTTCTTCTCCTGTTTCTTCTTTGCAACTCTCCTTCTTCTTCTTCGCAATTCTTTTTCTTTCTCGTTGCCTTTTCCTTGTTATTAGTTGCACTTGTCTCCCCTTTCTCGATTTCCTTTTAATTTCTCCTTTCCCCATTTTTGAGGACTGCACTACGGGGGGTAATTAGAAAAGAGCGGACAACGAGCTGATTTAAGGCAGCAGAGGACAGACGAGGAATCCACAATGACCATTGCCACGCAAGCCCTGGCATGTTAATGGCACACCCTAAAACAGATTGCACTTTTCTCAGCAGATTTCTTTGTTCTGGAAGCTTCTTTTAGGTTTTTGTTTTTTTGCTAGTGAAACAGGAGGCACTAACATTTAACGTAGGTGCGTACAAAAAAAATAGTTTAGTTGATGAGAGACTTTGTCAAAGAGTTGATACAGTTTTGGTCAAGTTTTTTTTTTTTTTTTTTATGAGCAGCAACTGCATAATCCAGGACAACGTAAAATCTTCAGCAAATTTACACACACACACACACACACACACACACACACACACACACACACACACACACACACCACACACACACACACACACACACACACACACACACACATACACACACACGCGCGCGCGCGCGCGCACGCATACACGCAGTCACTCACACACACACACATGCAAACACACACACATCCACACATGCATATGCACACACACACAAAAACAGACACACACAGACACACACACAAACACACAAACACACAAACACACGCACACACGCACACCCACAGAGACACAGACACACAGACAGACAGACAGACAGACAGACAGACAGACAGACAGACAGACAGACACACACACACACACACACACACACACACACTTACACACCACACACACACACACACACACACACACACACACACACACACACACACACACACACACACACACATGAGCACGAGGACACGCGCCACAACAAAGCAATAGGCATGAGAGTTATTGGCGTCCTAGGAGGGAGAGGGAGAATCAAAACAAATGTACTGTCAATACAAAGTATGGTAAAAAAACAACAACTTGAAAATACCAGCGCTAGGTAAAAGTACATAAATTCAGAATGTGGAGGAAAAATTTTATGACACGGGCAGAGGCTTTGTTCACATTTGCCAAAAAAATGGGGGGGGGGGGGGAGCAAATTTAATACATAGTGTTGATAAAGAACAGCGACAGTTGTTTTTTTTCAGCTTGATCTATTAAGTAGCATTCTGTGATCAAGTCATTTCATCATTACAATAGATAACTGAAATAGGTTTACACTCGGAAAATACTTTTTTGTTTTTAAGATTGTATACCTTCTACTTGATTCTGTTGAAATTATGTGTTACAACATCAGTACCTGAAGCTAAATTTTTGTTTCAAATAAAAGAAGATATTGACTGTAGCACACAAGGACAAGGCATTTTCTGTTCCTCTTATACCCTTTCTTCCACTGATGGCTTGAATGTTTATAGCAAATATGCGGAACTGAAGGTATGTTGACACTACAAATGATTTTTTCTCTGTCTTACTGATTTGCAAAAATTCAACACATTAGACTGAACATAACCAAAATAATCGACCTCAGTTTTGGAATAGTTTGTGTCTGCTTTATCACTTTTCAGATTTGGCTCAGGAGATTCCAAATCAAACTAATGCCACTGGCTACGATGCCTGGCATTGACTGTCAACATATGCAGTTCTCAAAACATCAATCCTAGAGGCTCCAACTCTATCAGCAACCCAGAAAAGCCCAGTCTGTTTGTTTTTCATTCCAGCTCTTTTCCTAACCTCCCTTCACGCAAATCCAGAAATGGGAATCTAGCAGGGTCACTGGATAACCCCAGGCAAGTCTCCATCCCCGCTTGCTTGTCCAAAGCCAATTTTCCATGAACAGCCACAGAATCCCAGAAGGAGATCGCTTCTCTCTCGACTGCGAAATATAATGCTATCAATTTTCGTGGCGGAGAAAATCACGTGAACTGGAATGGAAAACATATGGGACACAATCCAATATGTCTTGTGTGGGCAAGCAGCTTTCTTTATCGATCAGTCTTGAGCAGACAAACAGAAAGGGTCTTGTGCCTCACGTGCTGTGAGGTGGGGGTGTCGGGATCAGTCTGTGTTTGCCGACTTTGCAGTGGGGGATAAAGAGGACAGGAGAAGAAGAAAATGGAGATTTATACATGTTTGACAGGGGTTTTATTTGTTTTGTTACCACACAAGACATGACTCAAAGGGAAGTAAAGTCATTATTGAAATTGTTTCTACTTCTCTTCAGGAGTGCTGAACCCTTTCTTTAAAACGATTTGTTTTATCTGACTCTGGGAGATATTGAAATCATTGGCCCAAAGGATCTGAGAGTGAACATAATTATGGAAAATAAATATGTAGCCTAAGTTTTCCATTTAATCAACTTTTGTAATGACAAGAACAGGATAGCACAGTAGTCAGAATGATGTGCCCGTGATATGTTGACTCGGGTTTGAATTGAATCTCGTTGAAGAGTATTTTTCTTCTGGAGTTAACATCAGTGCCATCTCCACCCCACCCCCCTCCCAAAAGTTTTTTAGATGAGACTAAAAACTGAAGTCCTGCATGCGAATGCATGAAGAACATCTTGCGCACATGTTAAAACCTGTTCCACTGTTTAGAAGTGTAGATTATTGTGTGCCAGTTGGGAAAAAATGACAAAATTTACAGAAACAGCATACACACCGGAACTGGATATAAAGAGCACATGAGTGCTTTTGTTATCCTCAAAATAAAAGGATGAATAAAGAAAATACATGATTGGAAATGAAATGGAACTGAAACTTTACTTCAATGGGAGGGTTCATAGCCTTGATATAAAGTATTCCTATACTAAGAGGTTTTACATTTCAGAGCATGATTAAAGTTGTTGCTAATAATCCCTTGCAAAACATGTGTCTGTGTGTGCGTGCGTGTGTGTGTGTGTGTGTGTGTGTGTATGTGTGTGTAGTAGTAGTCTTTAAATTAACGTCCATGCACAGTTTGTGATTTGGACGGCAAACAAACAAATCAAGTACAAACAAATAACAACCTATAAACAAGCAAGATTAAAGGAATTTAAAGGAATCTACTGAACACAGAATAAAATAAACATAACGTAATCTCTAGCATTAACTCAGCATCAGGGAGAATGTGCGATAATGTTTTCTTGCCTTCAAAAGGTGGTAAAATATCTTTAAAACCTGGGCATTCAAAAAGTATGTGCTGGTTTGTAAATCTTTGGCCACAAGGGCACAAAGCATTCTTACTAAATTTTGTTTTAAAAGCGTCCAGCTTTACCCTGTAAAACAATGATGTGATGGTTCTACAAATATGTAAAGGGGTCTTATTGCGATGGAAATAGTGATATAAAACTGCTGTTGTATCTAAGAATTGTGACTTATGAAATTTCGTGACAGAATTATCTTTGTTTTGTGGAACTTGGTTAAAGCGATTACAAGAGATTTTTCTTAACAAGCAGTGACACTCTTGTACTGTATATGGGACATGTAACTTGATTGACCCATTAGATTGTTTAGCTCCCTGTTTTGCAGTCTGATCAGCAATATCGTTTCCATATATACCACAATGGGATGGAATCCATAGAAAGGAAACACAAGTACCACGTAAAGTTAGGAAATGAATTAAGACTTTGATTTCGCTAACTATTCCTACCACGTTGTCACAAAAACTTACGGACTGCAAAGCACTTAACACAGACTTAGAGTCAACACATATCAAAGCTTTGAAAACAGAAACAGGTAAATCTAAAAGGAAATTCAGTGCCATAGAAATTGCCACAAGCTCTGCAATGAAAATGGACCTATTCTTTCCTATATAGAAAGATTTTTTAATCTTGAGAGCTGGAATTGCATATCCCGCTCCTGCTTGATGATTTTCCAGCAGTGATCCATCAGTGTAAACTTGCAAATGTTCAGAATATTGCTCATAAAGACGACTTTTAATGTTAGAAGCTAGGATATGTGGATGCTCACTTTTTTTTAGATTTGTGTCATCAATGTCAAAGTCTGCTTGCTGCATCTCCCATGGTGGTATGGTTGGAATCAGTGGTCGAGATGCAATATCGTTTACATCAATTTCAGCTTCATCTAGATAGTCCAAAGTGTAAGTTCTAAGAGATTCAAGAGATGATATATTTTGTGCTCTTTTCGGATAATGTATACTAGATTGTGTATCTATTTCTGCTTTATTAAAGTTTGTAACAGTTTGACTTTTCACTACATATTTTGTTACTGACAACTTCCGAAATCCATCCAAAGGTAACACACCCATTTCTTTATAAGTACCAATGTTAGAAGTGTGGAGAGGAACCCCTAGTGCCAATTTGAATGCTTTACAATCAACACTTTGTAATTTTGCGAGCATAAACTTTGGCGCACTGAAATATGCCTCTTGCCCATAAGTCAATTTACTCCTCACAAGTGATACAGCCAAATGTTTGAGAGTAAAAATATCTTGACCCCAAGGCTGTTTGCTAACAACTTTCAAAATGTTAAGGCTTTTACGAGCTTTATCAAGAACATGTTCTATGTGGCATTTCCAGTTTAGCGTTGATGTGAGAAAAACTCCCAAAAATTTAACCAGATTTGTATACTGGATCTGAACATCACCTATTCTGAATACAGGCAGATTCTCAAGACTTGTTCCTTTACTAAAAAGCATCATATTTGTTTTTTCAGGTGAGAGTGCAAGACCGTTTTCCCTCATAAAAGTATACAAACTATCTAAATCAATTTGATATGCCTTCCGTATATGATTTATATCTCTTTTGGAAGATTTCTTTTTCATAGTAACATTAGCCCACATGCATATGTCATCTGCATACTGAACCACTGTGACATTTTTTGTCAAAGTGTCTGGAAGATCATGAATTAAAATATTGAATAGCATTGGCGCAATTACAGACCCCTGTGGGATTCCCATGTCAACAGATCTAGAAGTTGAATAGGTGCGTCCCACTTTAACTTGAATACTTCGACCTATAAGAAAATCTTTGACGTAATTAAAGACATGTCCTGAAAATCCTACTGACTTCAACTTAAAAAGCAATCTAGAATGCCACACACTATCATATGCTTTGCTTACGTCAAAGAATGTGGCCAAAATATTTTTGCGTCTGGCAAACTGATTTTTAATTTGTGTTGTCAACTTAACAATATGATCAACAGTGGATCTTCCTTTGCGAAAACCAGCTTGATTCACTGGTATGATATTCTCTTTATCGCAATAATGTACCATTCTATGAAGGACGATTCTCTCCATTAATTTTCCAATATGGGAGGTAAGTGCTATTGGCCTGTAGCTCTTAATGTTACATCTGGGCTTTCCTTGTTTTAAGATTGGCACAATTATAGACTGCTTCCATATAGATGGTAATCTTCCACTACTCCAACATTTTTGGAACAGAACGCTAAGGAACCATATATATTTTTCCGGAAGATGTTGTAGCATTTGGTTGGATATTACATCCAAACCAACAGATGTCTTTTTGTTTCCCAATACCGAAATTGCATCCTGAACCTCTTGTACAGTAACTGGGGCATTGATGTAATGATCATTTTGTTGTGGTGGGTCTTTATATTTAGATTGCTTCTCTTCTATCTCTCTGAAAGTTATTATATCTTTAGAAAGACTAGATGTTTGCATTGTTTTAGAGAACATATCTACAAAAGCTTCAGCCTTCTCAGCATTGCTAGGTAATGTATCATTTTTTGGATCTAACTGGATAGGATATCTAGGCAACTGTACCCCATTTTTCATTTCATGTATCTTCTGCCAAACCTTAGGTACATCTTTGTAGTTTGAGACATCTGAAAGACAAAAAGATGACCAAAATTCTTGTTTGGCCTGGGCTATCACCTTATTACTATTGATATTTGCTTTTTTCATTTCTTCGTGGTTCTCTTTTTTACGATCTTTTAAGTATTTCTTAGTCTTTATTTTTTTTCATGTCCACTGCACTTTGGCATTGTGGATTCCACCAGATATTTCTACAAGATTTCGCTGAGTGAAAGGAATGGTATTTTGGAATTGAATTTTCAGCTGCAAGCAGCAATATTTTCATAAATTTAGAGTAAAAAGAGTCCACGTCAAAGTCAAGTGCTGTATCTAGATCTAAACTGTACGCATTGAGCAGTTCTTTAAACTTGTCCCAGTCTGCCTTTTTATAGTTAAACCTGGGTACTTTGTCCCTTATCACATCTTCTGCACATGCTTTTTCATTTACAGTAATACAGAGTGGTAAATGATCACTTCCTAAACTATCAGGAAAAGTCTCCCACCTACTGTTTGGGACAAGGGATGGAGAAATGAGTGACAAGTCAATGGAAGTAGATCTATGATATGAAACGTCTGGAATTCTTGTGACACACTTTTCATTGTTAAGCAAACATAATGGAGAATTAACGATGTTTTCTACAAAACGGTTGTTAGTAACTATAGTGCAGTCTTTCTCCCACAATGGAGCATGGGCGTTGAAGTCACCACCAATAAACCATTTCACTTTGGAGTCATCTAATGAATGTAACCAGTCACAATTTTGGTTATTTGGACCTCGTGGAAAATAGACAGAGACCACATTCATTGTTAAATTTTTGTTAAATTTCACACATGCTGCACAGGAGAAGACGTCAGCTGTATTGCTTGGTACAGGAGACTCACAGATGGTATACTGAAGTCCCTGCTGCACATAAATAGCAGTGTATATTTTTTCCCGTGACACAGACTTCGTTTTGTCATAGATAGGTGGGTAATAGAAATTCGGGATATTTGGCAACTGACTTGACGACACATTAAGAGACTGCAGCACTAAAACTTGGTATTTTTTAGATGATAGATGGTCAAGCAAATAGGGTAAATTCACAGTAGCACTTCGGGCATTCCATTGAAAAATGTGAAGTGTCTGATTCATTTTGGCACACACACCACACACACACACACACACACACACACACACACACACACACACACACACACACACACACACACAAAAAAACAAACAAACAAACAAACAAACAAACAAAAAAAAACCCACGGGCGCGCACACACACACACAAAAAAACTATCTTTTAAATGAAAAACAAGGGGGAAAAACAAACAATCAACCCCCCAAAAAAACAACTGATTTAAAGCAAAATGTAGCAATGAAGAATTAAAGAAAATCTTAATCAAATGGTACTCCTGAAGCACAACTTATAAACACTTATCTGTGCACTTTAAGCCACAAAAGTGAGGAAAAAAAACAAAAATTCGGGATCCCGAGGAACAAATATGAGTGACAAAGTCAATAGTAGTAATACAAGTTTCCACCGGACCAAGACTGCCAGTCTGTGGGCAAGGCATGTCTGCTGAAGGAGGGACAGCCTCTTGGCCACTGGTATCGCTGGCGCTGGAGACCTCTTTTCTTGGGACGTTCCCACAGAAGGCGCTGAAGAGATCGACCAACATTCCCAGCGAGAACTGCGCTGCCACGGTAAGATGGGTGGATACCGTCTTGCATCATGCGTCCCTGACCTGTTTTAAGATTTTCATGGGACACGAAAGAAACGCGAGGATGCTCTAGCAGGGCTGAATTATTGTAAGCATTGAATAAATCTGCTTTTGCATTTAAATCTCGATTACATGTGGAGAAACTTTGCTTAGCAGCACCTTGATATTTTTATATTTTTCTGACAGAGAGGTGACAATACCAACAAGATCTTTACTGGCTTCTTTGGGCTCTTTTTTTCTTAAATCATTAATGCCCACATGGATCAGAACGACTTCAGCTGAAGACAGGTTAGCATGCTCCATTTCTTGAGTGATGTCTTCAGCTGTAGTAACTTTTTTCATGGTCGCCTGAAACCCATAGGATCTGCCCAGCCTGTGCGCATCAATCCGTTTGAAAACAGAATCATGTATTATGAAAGCTGTAGGAAACTGTGTGGTGTTATTTTGAGGAATTGATGCATTTATTGGATATGTATTTTCAGATTTGAAGTGTTCTCTTTTAAGATCTTGATCTTCTTGTCTATCATCTTGTTTGCCCAACACTCTACTTTGGTTTGTTTTATTATTGACTTCTTTTTTCCTTCGACTTTGTACGTCACGTTTTTCATGACGTAAAGTTTGGACTGATGTTTCAATGTTCTTTCTTGAAACGTCATTTTCTTTCTTTTTTTGAGTAGGCCTAGGTTTAGCCGGTGTATTGTCTTTACCGCTCATTCGACCTGTACCGTGCTTTCGCAACGCGTTGCTGGTGGCTTTGATGGTCGGAGGTACAGATCGCGCTGCCACCTCAGCGTAGGAAGGGCTGGTGGATCGCGTAGAAAGAGCGGGGACCTCGAGGTCTACTTTGTCTGTTTGTGTGGAAACAGCACTTACCGTTTTGGGACAGTGGCTCTGCATACATAGAGTAGCGTTGTCGCGTCCATCAAGGTTTTTCTGGGTCTTGGCAAACTCTTGAAAGGTTTGTGAAATTTCGTTGATTTTTCTACTGAGTTCTTCTATTTTATCAAATAAACTACTGTTGTCAATGGAAACAGGCTGCTCCTTCGTGTCATCACAACTGGTTGACAAAATTTCTGCATTCAAAACATTGGTAGGTTTGCACTTTGACGAACAGTTAGATGTAACACATTCTTCACAAGAAAATTTGCGCTTGAAATTTAAAAACACTGTGAGCTGGTAGGCAGGAAGCTTGGTACAGTCAATATGAATTTGTCTCTTGCAATCATGGCAACTCAACGTTGAAATTCCAGGTCTTGTCGATCCACAAAAACAATTAGACTTTTGAAGGTCGCCACTTCTATTTAAAACACTTACATCCTGGCAAGTTTTGACAGTCAAACTTGGTGCTGATTTCTGACGTTTCCTTAGGGTGTCTAACCATCTGGACTTACTCATTTTCCTCAGAAATCCCAGAGAAGAAAAATCAGCTGTGCTTAGTAACCGCCATGTTGAATCTCGTGTGTGTGTGTGTGTGTGTGTGTGTTTGTGTGTGTGTGTGTGTGTGTGTGTGTGTGTGTGTGTGTGTGTGTGTGTGTGTGTGTGTGTGTGTGTGTTATCGATGAACGCAATGAACTAACTAAATTGTATTCTACATTTCAAGAGTATGGCACTTTTTTAAACATGATCTCGTAATAATGTCATAATAAACGTGGTAATGATGAGCTCATGGAAATGCTAGAGGTAACATTTATTTTTGAGGTGACAAAAACCGCATGATCAATAACAGCGATGACGATGACCACAACGACGATGCTGCTGCTGCTGCTGCTGCTGCTGCTGCTGCTGCTGCTGCTGCTGCTGCTGCTGCTGCTGCTGCTACTGCTGCTGCTGCTGCTGCTGCTGCTGATGATGATGATGATGTTGATAATGATGATGTTGACGACGATGATGACGACGATGATGATGACGACAACGATGATGACGACGACGATGCTGCTGCTGCTACTGCTGCTGCTGCTTCTGCTGCTGCTGCTGCTGCTGCTGCTGCTGCTGCTGCTGCTGATGATGATGATGATGATGATGAAAGCAACGATGATTATTATCATGTTGTTTTGTTTAACTCTATAGGTATTCAATCTGCTATACTTTCAATTGTTCACAGTCGCTTTTCTTTCTTAAAAATGTAATGGTGATCCTTTTCTTTTTTTTATATATAATCTTGGCTGCTTCTGATATTTTTGTTTGTTTGGTTGGCTTTTTTTACCTTTTTTTTTTACCGGTCACTATTCTCTTGATTTGTCTGTCTTTCTACTCTAAGAGCTCCTTGACTGCTTGATTGATTGGTTGATTGAACGATCAGTTGGTTGTTTGGTTAGCTGGTTGCTTGGTTGCTGGGTGGTTAGGTGGCTGGGTGGTTAATTATTACATTTTTTCCATGTATGTAGTATTGCATCAATAAATCTGTGTCTGTGTTTTTTGTGAGTCAGTGAGTTTTGTACTTGTTTGTTCATGAGTTGATAATTATAATCCAAATACTTTTAACGGATATATTTTTTTTAAGTTGACCATACTCTTTTACTTAGAACATCCTTGTTTCTGGACTTACAAATGTCGCTTTAATTTGTGTTTTTAGTTTGATAGAAAAATAGTATTGGTTGATATCTCCCCCTAAGCAGCCCTATGTTGCATTTAGGAATAGCTAATTTTTTTTTTTGCCAAACAACAGGAAACAACATGACCAGATTAAACCTTTGACCGAACTGACCTGTCAGAATCCAGACTACATCTCATGGCTACATAGCTGGGTCACCTTCATGGCTACACTGCTTCTCTAGCCAATGGGCATCCGAGTAGCGATCCTAGTTCAGGCTGACAGATTACTTTATGTGTGTGTGTGTGTGTGTGTGTGTGTGTGTGTGTGTGTGTGTGTGTTAAAACATTATTTTTCCTCTGCATTTTCCCTCTGGACTTAACATCAGTGCCGACCCCACTCCCTCCAAAAGTCCTTTGGATGAGACTATAAACCGAGGTCCCGTGTTCAAACGCACACAGAACGTCTTGCTCACACGTTAAAACCAATTCCATTTTTCGGAAGTGTAGGCCATTGTGTGTTGGTGGGAATGGATGACAAAATTTACCAAACTGCATGCACATGGGGACTTGATGCAAAACAAATATTTTTAAAAAGCACATGAGTGCCTATTCCATTATCCTCGAAATAAAGAATATGTTTATTTTTTTTTTAAATTAATGTAATGCAAAGAGTGTGAAGATTTGACATGCCAATATGTCATGGTCACAAGCGGAGGTTATAACCAAAACGATACCTTGTCTATGATGTTCACTGATACAAAACTCCGTTCTTTTAAACTCTCCCATCAAAAAGTCTGGATATTACCCCCAGCAATGTTAGCTGATGATAAATCCCACCCCCACCCCCACCCCCACCCCCACCCTTACTACTTCATAGTGTGTTCAAAGGCCAATTTTCCCTGAATAGTGGCAGGCTCCCAAAAGGGAACAACTAAGATGGAAGGTTCTCGGGGTTTTGTCCCCCGCGAAAGGACTGGTATGGTGAGTCATGTCGGCTTGCTTTCAGTCTGTCCACTGATAGCCCCCCGTCTGTTATTTGGGGATCAATCCTGAGCAGGCAAAAGGGGAAAGGGTGTTGGGCTTGTCGTGCCCTGAACACTGTGCATTGAGAGCGGTCTGTAGTTCCTGACTGTAGGCTACCGTCCCAGTCTGCATGCAATGACTAAAGAGAAAAAAGGAGACTTGGACATTGGCGGTGAAATATCCACGTTGAATTACTTGAGCAGTGGGCTCCATGGTGATATACAACATTTACTGGAGAGATAGATGGAGGGTGTTAGGAAGGTCGTAGACATTTCAGAATTCTCGCTCTCTTTGTCTCTGTCTCTCTTTGTCTCTGTCTCTGTCCCTCTGTCTCTCTGTCTCTGTCTGTCTGTCTCTGTCTCTTTTTCTATCTCTCTCTCTTTCTCTCTTTCTGTCTGTCTGTCTCTGTCTCTGTCTCTGTCTCTGTCTCTCTGTCTCTGTCTCTGTCTCTCTGTCTCTGTCTCTGTCTCTGTCTCTCTCTCTCTCTCTCTCTCTCTCTCTCTCTCTCTCTCTCTCTCTCTCT
>JASPKP010003596.1:5000-7500 GCA_030674155.1 Stramonita haemastoma
CAGCCACATCCACCAAAGATAAAGCCACATCTACAAAAGATAAAGCCATATCTATCATACATAATGCCACACCCACCATACATAAAGCCACATTAACCATAAATGAAGCGACATCCACCATGAATTAAGTGACATCCACCAAAGATAAAGCCACATCCAGTATAGATAAAGCCACACCCGCTATGGATAAGTCCAAAGATAAAGCCACATCCACCTTAGATAAAGCCACATCCACCTTAGATAAAGCCACATCCACCTTAGATAAAGCCACATCCACCTTAGATAAAGCCACATCCGCTATGGAGAAGTCCAAAGATAAAGCCACATCCACCATAGATAAAGCCACATCTGCCATGGATAAAGCCACATCTACCATACACAAAGCCACACCCACCGTAGATAAAGCCACATCCTGAATGGATAAAGCCACATCCACCATGGATAAAGCCACGTCCGCTATGAATGCAGCCACATCCAGTATAGATAAAGCCACATCCGCTATGGACAAGTCCAAAGATAAAGCCACATCCACGGTAGATAAAGACACATCTGCCATGGAATAAGCCACATCTGTCATAGATAAAGCCACATCTGTCAAAGATAAAGCCACATCTGTTAAAGATAAAGCCACATCTGTCAAAGATAAAGCCACATCTGTCAAAGATAAAGCCACATCTGTCAAAGATAAAGCCACATCCATCATAGATAAAGCCACATCCATTATGGATAAAGCCACAATCGCCTAGGATAAAGCCACATCACCATACCTTCAAACCCCATTGTTGTAAATAACAAAGGTAAATCATCAACATGTGCATGCACTTACCAGAACCTTTAAAAAAAATTAAAAGCACCAGCATTCATGACGCAGTGGCTAGCGTCTTGGATTCCGGACTGGAAGGTCGCGGGTTCGAATCCCATAAGTCATAGAGGTTTTTCGGGAGCCGGTCGGCTCCTACCCAGAGTGAGTGTGCTGTGGGCTCAGTGGGGAGACTGGGACCACACAGTCGAGCTTCATCCACTTTACGGATGCGAATTTCAGAGTGTTGCTCAATTACCTGACCAACACTGCTGGTGTCTGTATCTCTCGGGCCCGGTTGACGCTGGGATATATTATGATAGTAAGCGTAGAGTACAACCCTGTCAAGTAGACTCAAAGCGGATGCACCTCCACAGCAGCATCATTACATCATCCTCATCATCATTGATCATCATGCAATAATAAAAATTGCCTCTGATTCGGTGGCCCGGTTGCTCTGGTCTCATGGTGACCTCAGATTCAGTTTGCCGATACGCTTCTGTGCCTGTGGTGAATTTGTGTTAAAGCCTTTGGGGTTGAAGGTTCGCGAGGAAGCGGTCGTTGGAGGGACCTTGTGGTGGTCGCCACCTCGGGTGGGTGGCTCACTCAGTCTGGCTCCGCGATTGAGCTAATACTGTCATTAGTAGGGGGCTTAGTAGGTGGTGTCCTGTGTATGTTAGCTCAGAACAGGCACTACTGAACACCACCAAAGTGACCCAGCAGAAGTGCAGGGCCGGCCCCTCTGGCTGGTGGCCCCGCAGCGGCCTAATATTGATGGGCTCCCTGTGGACTCCCGACCCCGGGGGTGAGACACAACAAATCTAGGTATGCCTGTGGCGGGGAGATTGAGATGAGCGGCGTGGGAGCAACAGGACGGCACGTCACAGAAGACGAGGCAGCACCCCCCCAAAAAAAAACAAAATGTTAGCACCTCCCCCACCCCCCTCCTCCTTTGAAATAAATAACAATGTTTCAATTCTCATCATGCATCACAAGTCATGAGAAACCAAACCAAAAGAGTTCACAAAGATTGCCCCATCACGAGCGAGTAATTCGCTAGGATTGTTCCCCTTGGGCCCCCACCTCGCTTATCTCCTCTTGTTTTTACTGGGGTCACTTTGTAAGAGGTCATCATGCTCCACGTGCACCCCCTCCACCCCCCCCCCCTCCCACCACCACCACACACACACCACACACACACACCCTTCACCTCCTTCTTACGTCAGTCGTGATGGAAATTTTCCTCTGTGACGTGTAACAACAATACCAAGCACATTACTAAAACAAAACAAAAAGTCCAACCACCCCCACCCATCCCCCACCCCCAAAAGGTACTCCCTTCCCTCCCCCTCCCCCCCCCCCCCACTAGTTGTATAATGAATGCAAGACCAACCCTCACCAATGACTAACCTTCCAAAAAAAAAAACCACCCAAAAATTATACATCATTTAGTTATGCTTTCTCTCCTCTTATTCCCATCACGTACACACACTACAAAAACCGATATCATTTTTTCGAAACCCGCACAAAGGACTTCACAGCCTTCCATCTTCTTTCTCTTCAGGGATGACCATGTAATTCACCAACTTTTGGCTTGGATTCAAGACACTTAAGGGGAGGAAAAGAAAAAGAAGAAAAAAAAAGAACTTGCCGGGGAAAACAATCTGAAAAGGATAAAGACCAGAGAAAACTGATAACAGA
>JASPKP010003596.1:10000-19453 GCA_030674155.1 Stramonita haemastoma
TCTCACCATCCCTCTATATCATTTCCTTACTGCTCTGTTCTTCACAGGGCCTGGCTGATCCACCGGATCTGCAACAAACTCAAGCTCAAAGCACTCCTTCATCCTACAACTCCTCCTGTCACTGACGTCATGACCCCCGCTGACGTCAACCCCAACACTGCTGAGGGTCCCGGTGACGTAGGACCCCCGATGCTACCACCCTCGGAAGAGGCCACCACCCCCGACAACACTGAGAAAGCAGACTTCTTGTATCAGCTGCTGACCAGAAAGAGACGCAGCACTTACGGCTTCAAATACCACGACGAGGCAGATAGCTATCCAAGCCAGTACGGGTATAACCAACATGGGTATAACCAACATGCCCATACCGGCTCCATCCAGTTGCCCAATCACAACGATTTTAGGGATGAGGACAGTTTTGAAAACCGCTTGGAGGTTGATTACCTTTACCCTGACTTGTACAACCATCACTACGCCAGTGGTTACGGCTACAGAGGAGGATCTGGACTTCACTTTAGAGGTCATAACCAGCGTAGAATCGGGGGAGGCTACAGACCAAGATATGGGGGAGGCTACAGACCAAGATATCAGATCAGAGTGTAAGAACATAGCTACAGACAAGGAAACAAAAGAGAACCTGGGAAGCATTTTTAGGATACATTGATGAAAATAGGGAATAGGGTGAAGGTAGGGGATGGAGGATGAGAGGAATAAAAAAAAGAAAGGGAAGGGGGAGGGGGAGAGGTGGGGGTGGGAGGTAGTTTCGAACAAGAAGAGAAGTAGGAAAGTATTACTAATGCTATAGCCTGTGAATGAAAAGAAAACAATCGAATATTGAAAAAAAAAGTGAATAATAATGATAATGATAATAATAATAATAATAATAATGATGATAATAATTGTAACCCAGACTCTCAATCCTTTCACTGGGTACATAAAAAGAAATTTGGTTCTTCCATAGGAAAGAAAAAGGACAAAAATCACAAATGGCCAAACCAAAGATTTCTTGATGTTAAAATCTCTTGAAATTGTATAGTGGTAAAACAATAGGACAATGCCACCCAAATCAAACTTACTCAATCACAACAGCATTCCATAAAGACGTCCTGGTGTTTTGTACTCTCTGCACACATTTCCAAATACGAACCATTGGCAAGTATTACAAACTCAAAGTACTTGCTTTAGAGTGAAATATTTCCCAACTTTACTAAAATGCACAATTAAACATACACAACAATACTAATGTGAAATGGACTGAAACACCCACTGTGCAAAACACAGCACAGTACTTCATGGCTACTTCAGCCATTCTCCAAACTTCTGTTTGGCAAAATGAACTTATGTGGTTAGTGGCTAGACATAATACAGAGGAACTCCACTCCCAGAGTGCTACCTGTTCCTTTTAAGCTTACATACATGCATGGTATTCCCAATGTACAAGTTACCCAACCATGGATAGCAAGCCATAACACATCTGCCACAACCCTTCCAAACCTCTTTACTCATTTCTTCCAACAGAGAGTAGAATACATAAGAACATTTCTCCTTCAGAAATTCACTTGCCCTTCACATGAACATGTGTTTTTCCATAATCCATATTTCACACACAAAATTAACAACACATACATCAAAATGATCTCCTAAAAAAACAACCCACCTCTCACTTATTCACTCAAAAGATGAATCAACACCCATAAAACTCATAGCAAGGGAAATATGCTGGAAACATTAATGGATTTCTACATATCACTTTAAATCTTGATGAAACTGCTTCAAAAGCAGGTTCCTCACAAAAAACTAAAATTTCTCCCCCCAAAAATTATAACAACACATATCAACATCTCACCTGTAATGATTAGAGCACACTTTTAAAGAATTGACACTTACCTGAGGAAGAGCAGGATCATAACCCCAAACCACAACAGCACAAGGTGCTTCTAGACCTACTGTGAGTGTCTACATCCTTCAATGAACTATGCCTTAGTTGGCACTGTCAAATTCTTTCCAGGTCTCACAGGAAAAGGACTCAGCAGGAAATTATAGAAACACAGTAAAAGCCAGAAAGGAAAATATCAGGAAATTATCAGAAGAAAGAAAAGCCACAAAGGAATTTAGATAGCCAGAAATTACAGGGAAAAAAAGAAGAGATAGATTAGTAACGAAAAAAAGAGAAGATATTACAAAGGCAAATGATCAAAGTAGTGCTTTTGATAAACAGACACTCCTATTTTTTTCTTTCCCTCCTAATTTTTCCATTTTTTCTTTGGCTTTATTTTCTTCCCACTGCTCATTAACAAATTCGTTGACTGTTCTTTTGCATTGTTTTGTATTAGAATTTTATGATTGTATAATGTTCATCAGTAGCAACTGTGATTAATTGCTCTCTCTCTCTCTCTCTCTCTCTCTCTCTCTCCCCTCTCTCTCTCTCTCTCTCTCTCTCTCTCCTCTCTCTCTCTCTCTCTCTCTCTCTCTCTCTCTCTCTCTCTCTCTCTTTTCTTTCTCTCCCCATTTACTATACAAATCTTTAGTCAAAGTTCTTTGCTTTTATTTGCTTACAAATAAGAATTTTAAGAGTGTATTTTCCTCACTGGTATGTGTATTCAATAATTCGAGGCAATATTCCTTGATCACAATGTTGATTGATGCATTAGCAGTATCATAAGCAGACCTCAGACACTGATGAAGTAAAATCATACAACATGCAATTTGTTTCCATTTTTGTTGTGTTGTGATGTGTTGTGTTGTGTTGTGTTGTGTTGTGTTGTGTTGTGTTGTGTTGTGTTGTGTTGTGTTGTGTTGTGTTGTGTTGTGTGTGTTGTGTTGTGTTGTGTTGTGTTGTGTTGGTTGTGTTGGTGTGTGTGTGTGTGTGTGTGTGTGTGTGTGTGTGTGTTTTGTGTTGTGCTGTGTGTGTATGTTGTAATGATATAATGATAATAATAATGGAATTTATATAGCGCTATATCTTGTAAACAAACAAATCAAGCGCTTGATAAGCTACATCATCATGGATAAGCCACATCCACCATAGATAAAGCCAAATCCCCAAAGATAAAGCCACACCACATGGATAAAGCCACATCCACATAAATAAACACATCCATCATAGATAAAGCCACATCCACCATGATAAAGCCACACCACCATAATAAAACCACATCCATCTAGATAAAGCCACATCCATCCATAATGAAAAGCCACATCCACTATAATAAAGCCACTTCCACTAGGGATAAAGCCAAAGATAAAGCCACTTGGCACTGATAAAGCCCCATCCACCATAATTAAGCCACATCTATATACATAAAGCCACCTTAGATACATGCTAAGCCACCCACATGAAAAGCCACATCTCACCAAAAGATAAAGCCATATCTATCCATACATAATGCACACCCACCATAGATAAAGCCACATAACCATGAATGAAAGCACATCCACCATGAATAAAGCCACATCCACCAAGATAAAGCCACTATCTACAGCTCACATAGATTAAGCCACATCCGCTATGAATAAGTCCACCTAAGATAAAGCCACATCCACCAAGATAAAGCCACATCTCCATGATAAAGCCACATCTACCATACACAAAGCCACACCCACCATAGATAAAGCCACATCCTGAATGGATAAAGCCACATCCACCATGGATAAAGCCACGTCCGCTATGAATGCAGCCACATCCAGTATAGATAAAGCCACATCCGCTATGGACAAGTCCAAAGATAAAGCCACATCCACGTAGATAAAGACACATCTGCCATGAGCAATCATACGCCACATCTGTCATAGATAAAGCCACATCTGTAAAGATAAAGCCACTCCTGTCAAAGATAAAGCCACATCATGTCAAAGATAAAGCAATCAGATAAGCCACATCTGTCATGAATAGCACATCTGTCATAGATAAAGCCACATCTCAAATAAGCCACTTGTAAGATAAAGCCATTGTCAAGATAAAGCCCATTGCAAGATAAGCCACATCTGTCATAGATAAAGCCCTCCATCTAATAAGCCACATCCATTATGGATAAAGCCACAATCGCCTAGGATAAAGCCACATCCACCATACCTTCAAACCCCATTGTTGTAAATAACAAAGGTAATCATCAACATGTTCATGCACTTACCAGAACCTTTCAAAAAAATTAAAAGCACCAGCATTCATGACGCAGTGGCTAGCGTCTTGGATTCCGGACTGGAAGGTCGCGGGTTCGAATCCCATAAGTCATAGAGGTTTTTCGGGAGCCGGTCGGCTCCTACCCAGAGTGAGTGTGCTGTGGGCTCAGTGGGGAGACTGGGACCACACAGTCGAGCTTCATCCACTTTACGGATGCGAATTTCAGAGTGTTGCTCAATTACCTGACCAACACTGCTGGTGTCTGTATCTCTCGGGCCCGGTTGACGCTGGGATATATTATGATAGTAAGCGTAGAGTACAACCCTGTCAAGTAGACTCAAAGCGGATGCACCTCCACAGCAGCATCATTACATCATCCTCATCATCATTGATCATCATGCAATAATAAAAATTGCCTCTGATTCGGTGGCCCGGTTGCTCTGGTCTCATGGTGACCTCAGATTCAGTTTGCCGATACGCTTCTGTGCCTGTGGTGAATTTGTGTTAAAGCCTTTGGGGTTGAAGGTTCGCGAGGAAGCGGTCGTTGGAGGGACCTTGTGGTGGTCGCCACCTCGGTGGGTGGCTCACTCAGTCTGGCTCCGCGACTGAGCTAATACTGTCATTAGTAGGAGGCTTAGTAGGTGGTGTCCTGCGTATGTTAGCTCAGAACAGGCACTACTTAACACCACCAAAGTGACCCAGCAGAAGTGCAGGGCCCCTCTGGCTGGTGGCCCCGCAGCGGCCTAATATTGATGGGCTCCCTGTGGACTCCCGACCCCGGGGGTGAGACACAACAAATCTAGGTATGCCTGTGGCGGGGAGATTGAGATGAGCGGCGTGGGAGCAACAGGACGGCACGTCACAGAAGACGAGGCAGCATCCCCCCCAAAAAAAACAAAATGTTAGCACCTCCCCCACCCCCCTCCTCCTTTGAAATAAATAACAATGTTTCAATTCTCATCATGCATCACAAGTCATGAAAAACCAAACCAAAAGAGTTTACAAAGATTGCCCCATCACGAGCGAGTAATTCGCTAGGATTGTTCCCCTTGGGTCCCCACCCTGGCTTCCCTCCTCTTGTTTTTACTGGGGTCACTTCGTAAGAGGTCATCATGCTCCACGTGCCCCCCCTCCCCCCCCCCCCCCCCCCCCCCCCCCACACACACACACACACGCCCTTCACCTCCTTCTTACGTCAGTCGTGATGGAAATTTTCCTCTGTGACGTGTAACAACAATACCAAGCACATTACTAAAACAAAACAAAAAAGTCCAACAACCAACCACCCCCACCCATCCCCCACACCCAAAAGGTACCCCTCTCCCTCCCCCCCCCTCAAGTTGTATAATGAATGCAAGACCAACCCTCACCAATGACTAACCTTCCAAAAAAAAAAACCACCCAAAAATTATACATCATTTAGTTATGCTTTCTCTCCTCTTATTCCCATCACGTACACACACTACAAAAACCGATATCATTTTTTCGAAACCCGCACAAAGGACTTCACAGCCTTCCATCTTCTTTCTCTTCAGGGATAACCATGTAATTCACCAACTTTTGGCTTGGATTCAAGACACTTAAGGGGAGGAAAAGAAAAAGAAGAGAAAAAAAAGAACTTGGGGAAAACAATCTGAAAATAAAAACTGAAGAAAACGGATAATAGAGATAACAAGAGGAGGTTCTCAGAGAAAGTGAGTAAAAAAGAAAGGGAGAAGTTGAGAGCACAGAGTAAGAAGAAGAAGAAGAAGAAGAAGAAGAAAGGAAGAAGAAGAAGAAGAAGAAGAAGAAGAAGAAGAAGAAGAAGAAGAAGAAGAAGAAGAAGAAGAAAGAAAGAAAGAAAGAAAGAAAGAAAGAAAGAAAGAAAGAAAGAAAGAAAAAGGAAGAGCAAGGAAAAAAAAACAAAGATGAAGACCAACGGTTTTGCCCTGGTTATCGTGGGGGTGATGATGATGACGTTGATGTGGTCTGACGTCACAGAGTCCGAAATCATCTGTCCCAGTGACGACACCACTCTCCCTTCTTACAAAGACATGGGATTTGTAAAACCGGTACCGCATTTTGCATCGCTCAGGTGAGAATTGAGAGAGAAGAGAGAGAGAGAGAGAGAGAGAGAGAGAGGAGAGAGAGAGAGAGAGAGAGAGAGAGAGAGAGAGAGAGAGAGAAGAGAGAGAGAGAGCTGTACACACACACACACACACACACACACACACACACACACACACACACACACACACACACACACACACACACACGCGCGCGCGCGCGCGCGCGCGCGCGCGCGCGCGCCATGCAGCTCACACTCGCATGCAGGCATACACACACACACACGTTTGTTTTCCTTTCCTGATCTGTTTTTCAATATTCTTATTTCTTATGCAATCTTTCATAAGATATTCATGTTATGACGTTCTATCCTGTTGTTTTGGCTTTTTTGCTGTTGATTCTTGTTTGCCTTTTTGTTTCTTTGTTGTTGTTGTTGTTGTTATTATTATTATTATTATTATTATTATTATTATTATTATTATTATTATTATTATTATTATTATCATTATCATTATTATTATTATTATTATTATTATTATTATTATTAGAAATGGAGGCTTTAGTTCCTGTTGGAGTTCTGTTTCTTTGTCTGCGCACAGAGCTTGTTAAGACTGACAGGGCATCAGTCAAAATAACTACTTGCTGGCATTTATCTTTGGAGTGTCTGACCATGGTGGCAGCTTGTTTCAGGGCTTGAGTTTCTGCACGGTAGTTGGTACAGTGTATTCCTGTTGGAATGTTTGCTGTTTCTACTTCTCAAGATGGGTACTTGATCAGTACTCCTGCTCCTCAAAACAAAAGTGTAACGCTGCAATGGATTCCTGCCCACTGTGGCATACCTGGCAATGAACAAGCTGATGGACTTGCAAAACGGGGGCACAGAAAGAACAGTGTGAAAGCAGCCTTACCTTCCATGAAAAGAAGACAATCATCAAATCTATGGCCCGACCTAGAGTAGAGAAGGATGACTACCACCACCTCAAAAGAGAAGATCAAGTCACAATTCTAAGACTCTGCACTGGGCACAACAGGCTAAACCACCATATGTCCACAAAACTGATACTTGCTCCTTCTCCCCTGTGTGCCTGTGGTAAAAAAAAAACCCAGACAGGCGAGCACATCCTTCAAAGGTGTACGCTATTCAGCGACCTGAGGAAGAAAGTATGGCCGACAGAGATAACCCTACAGACCAAGCTGTACGGCCCACGAGAGGAGCTGGAAAGGACATGCCATTATTTTTCCCAGACACATCTGACAGTGTAGAGCGAACGAGAGAAGAAGAAGAAGAGGATTAGAAATGGACGTTTATTGGGGCTTAATTCTCCTCAGATTCATGTCTTCATTTTTTAAATGCATTTTTTTTAAATTTGTTGTTTAGCATGTATGGTTTCTTTTGTGAAATCTCTCTCTCTCTGTCTCTCTCTGTCTCTCTCTGTCTGTCTCTCTCTGTCTCTGTCTCTGTCTCTGTCTCCTCTCTCTCTCTCTCTCTCTCTCTCTCTCTCTCTCTCTCTCTCTCTCTCTCCCTCTCTCTCTCTCTCTGTGTGTATAATATCATATATGTTCCAAGGAATCCCGCCCACCCACCCCACCCCCCCTTCTAGGAATTTAGCATCAGTACCGACCCACTCCCCCAAGTCTTCTGGATGAGGCTATAAGCCAATTTATTTATTTATTCATGTATTCTTTTATATCGAGGATAATGAAATAAGCACTCATGCGCTTTTTTACATCCAATCCCAGTGTGTATGCAGTTTTTGTAAATCATGTCAACTGTTCCAACCGGCACACGATGGACTACTCTTACGAAAAGCGGAACAGGATTTAACGTGTGCGCAAGATGTCCTGCGTGCGTGCGCACGGGGCCTCAGTTTATAGTCTCATCCGAAGGACTTTTGGGGGAGTGGAGTCAGTACTGAAGTTAACTCCAGATGAAAAATCCTCTCCAATGGTAATCGAACCCAGGTCGTCAAATTGCGAGCCCAATGTTCTGAACACCAGGCTATCCCGTCCCCCAATGTCCTATGTGCAAATATTTTGGGTTGATCTCTCAGGCCATTAAGGTGAGGAACGCCCAACACACGCGCGCGTGCGCGCGCGCGCGCGCGCGCACACACACACACACACACACACACACACACACACACACACACACACAACACACAAAATGATCTCACCATCCCTCTATATCATTTCCTTACTGCTCTGTTCTTCACAGGGCCTGGCTGATCCACCGGATCTGCAACAAACTCAAGCTCAAAGCACTCCTTCATCCTACAACTCCTCCTGTCACTGACGTCATGACCCCCGCTGACGTCAACCCCAACCCTGCTCAGGTCCCAGTGACGTAGGACCCCCGATGCTACCATCCTCGGAAGAAGCCACCCCCTCTGACGACACTGCCCCGGACAACGCTGAGAAAGCGGACTTCTTGTCTCAGCTGTTGTCCAGAAAGCGACGCAGCACTTACCGCATGAGATACCGCCACTATGGTGACGACAGCGACGAAGATGATGACTACGACCATGATGACTCTGACTCTGACGACCACGACCACGACAGCTGGAGAGGCGGTTCCACAGGGTACTACCACCACACCAGGCACGGACAACACAACTACAACCATGGAAGACGCACTCCAGGCCTGTTCGCCAACAACCGAGGTCGGTACGGAGCACGGGGAGTCCGGTACAGGAATAACCGCAGATGGAACAACAACGAAGCTGACCATTACGGGTACGGCAGCCATGATAGTAGTGACGACCACGATGATAGTGACGAAAGCTATGATAGCGATCAAAGCCGGTACGGGTATGACCAGCACGACATCCAGTATCCCAACTACAACGATTTCAGGGATGAGGACAGTTTTGAAAGCAGCTGGGAGGTTGAGGACCCTTACCTAGACGAACTGGACTCGTACCACCACGGCAGCTACGGCTATCAGGGAAGAACACCCGGACTTGGCCCTCACCACTTGGGTCCTTATGAGAACCGGCATAGAATCGGGGGAGGCTGGGAGGCTACAGACGCAGATATCGAATCCCCGTGTAAGAACGAACGCAGCTGCAGACAAGGACACAAAAGAGAACCTGGGAAGGATTTTTAGGATACGTTGATGAAAAATGAGTATAGGGGAGAGGTAGGGGATGGGGGAGGGGGGGGATGAGAGTAATAAATTGAAAGGGAAAGGGGTGGGGGGAGAAGGAGGGGTTTGGGGTGGGGTGGGGGTGGGGGGGGGTATTCTGGAACAAGAAAAGGCGTAGGAAATCATACTAAAAATGTGAATG
>JASPKP010003597.1:2500-19452 GCA_030674155.1 Stramonita haemastoma
GACCTAAGGAGATCAAAAACAACAACACAGATGGAGCACAACAATACAAGGGAGGCAGCCAAGACATCAAGAAAAGCATAACAAGGCGAAGGAGACCTGAGTTTTGTGTGTGTGTTTTTTTATATCGAGGATAATAGAATAAGCACTCAAGTGCTTTTTTACATCCAGCCTCCGTGTGTATGCAGCTTAGTAAATCTTGTCATCTGTTCCCACCGGCATACAATGGCCTACTCTTACGAAAAGCAGAACAGGATTTAACCTGTGCGCAAGATGTTCTGCGTGCGATTGCACACGGGGCCTCCGGTTTATAGTCTCATCCAAAGGACTGTTGGGGAGACTGGAGTCAGCACTGACATTAACTCCAGGAGAAAATTCCCCTCGAACGGGAATCGAACCCAGGTCGTCAAATTGTGAGCGCAATGTTCTGACCCCGTGTAGCGCCGAGGCATTAAAAAAAATCGCTGAGGGAGGCAAAACCAAAACAAATAAAACCCCGAGGGATGGGGAAAGCTTAGTGGTTAGAGTTGTTGCGCGCCTGATCTGACAGGCGAGGATCGAATCTCTACAGAGACTCCCCCGGCCCCTTTTAGGGAATTTTACCCTGGAGTTAACATAGGTACTGACTCCATTCCCCCAAAAGTCCTTCGGGTGAGACTGTAAACTGAGACCCCCGTGTGTAAACACATGCAGAACATCTTGCGCACACAGTGAAAACCCGTTCCGCCTTGCAAAAGAGCAGGCCATTCCTGCAGGTAGGAACAGATGACATTAAAAAAAAAAAAAAAAAAAGCCTACTAATTGGTGTCGGTGGTTACACACCACCTTTGAAGTCGAAATGTGGCTTTCTTCATGGTGGGTAAAAACGGTCACAAACACAAAATCTCACCATTGTTGAACATCGAAGATCTAGCCGAGGAATTAAAAAGAATAAATAAAATAAAACAAATACAAACCAAAAAAAAGACTTCTGAAAGGATCAGCCAGCACAAAACAAGGATGAACCACTGCCATGCAGAACCAAAAGGGACACTGCTTCAAAGATTAGGATTTCTTTCAAAGATGGACAGCGTTGTGCTTTAACATTGCTCAATGAGTCACAGGAAAAACATAAGTATTAAATGTTCCTCCAACAACAAACACAACCACCCCAACCCTCCAACAACAAACACAAACAACCACCCCAACCCCCCAATAACAAACACAAACAACCACCCCACCAACCCCCCAATAACAAACACAAACAACCACCCCAACCCTCCAATAACAAACACAAACAACCACCCCAACTCTCCAATAACAAACACAAACAACCACCCCACCAACCCCCAATAACAAACACAAACAACCACCCCAACCCCCCAAATACAAACACAAACAACCACCCCAACCCTCCAATAACAAACACAAACAACCACCACCCCCAACCCCCCAATAACAAACACAAACAACCACCCCAACTCTCCAATAACAAACACAAACAACCACCCCAACCCTCCAATAACAAACACAAACAACCACCCCAACTCTCCAATAACAAACACAAACAACCACCCCAACCCCCCAATAACAAACACAAACAACCACCCCAACTCTCCAATAACAAACACAAACAACCACCCCAACCCCCCAATAACAAACACAAACAACCACCCCAACCCCCCCATAACAAACACAACCCCCCCAACCCCCCAATAACAAGCACAAACAACCACCCCAACCCCCCCATAACAAACACAACCCCCCCAACCCCCCAATAACAAACACAAACAACCACCCCAACCCTCCAATAACAAACACAAACAACCACCCCACCAACCCCCCAATAACAAGCACAAACAACCACCCCAACCCCCCAATAACAAACACAAACAACCCCCCCCCCCAACCCCCAATAACAAACACAAACAACCACCCCAACTCTCCAATAACAAACACTAACAGGGTGCACGCACTTACTTAAATGTGCACATTTCATAGTTCTCGGCGTATGCAATGCATAACGATCAAATACTCGTGTGTGTAGCCCTATGGGGCCGGAGGGCTAGATGTGAACAACAAGTAAATGTTTAAAGCATGTGTCTTTGAAAAATAAAGCCTCTCTCTCTCTCTCTCTCTCTCTCTCTCTCTCTCTCTCTCTCTCTCTCTCTCTCTCTCTCTCTCTCTCTCTCTCTCTCTCTCTCTCTCTCTCTCTCTCTCTCTCTCTCTCTTGAAGGCTTATTCCATTATCCTGGAAAGAGAAGAATAAAAGACAGAAAAAAAGAAAAAGTAAAAAGTTCAGTGATTGTCAGACCTAGCACGGCGCTGCACTACACTACATAGCACTACACTTAAACTTCATAGAGACAGACAGCAATAGGCCCGAACCCTGATTATAGTCAGCATTCAAGTCTTTCTTTTCCCTTTCTGCTTGTCTGTCTGTTCGTTTGTCTCCCTCTCCCTCCATCTACCTCTCTCTTTCTGTCTCTGTTTTTCTCTGTCTTTCTCTGTCTCTTTCTGTCTCTGTCTCCACTTGATGCATCAGAAGCAGGCTAACTAACCACACCTCATCCTGTTGGAAAAACCTCTCTCTCTCTCTCTCTCTCTCTCTCTCTCTCTCTCTCTCTCTCTCTCTCTCTCTCTCTCTCTCTCTCTCTCTCTCTCTCTCTCTCTCTCTCTCTCTCTCTGAAAGAGGATGGAAAAAGTATGTACATACTTACTCTGTAACCATTAAAAATAAAGTTATTCACTCATTCATTTATTATTCATTCATTCTCTCTACAGAAAAAAAAGATACTCTAAAATGTCGATGTATCGGCATGATAAAGATACTCTAAAATGTCGATGTATCGGCATGATTTCTGTGAGTTTGAAACAAAATGTCTTCCGAAGTCGAGCAAAATAATGCTCTTGGGATATCTACCGTCAGAATGGTATTTTAGGGATGTAAATGATGTCATATATTCAAAACTAGACACGAAAGAATTCTTCGTGGTGCAAGTTACTTTGTGGGTTTCTTAATTAACTCCCTGAAACGGCAGTCCTTTATGAATTTTAGTAAGAACAAAGAAGACAACAGCGTTCTTGCTAAGGGAGGCAATTCAAAGCATGGGGCGACAATCCTTTATGAATTTTAGTAGTTTTAAAGAAGGCAACAGCATTGTTCATGGTCAGGGGAGGGAATTCAAGGCGTCGCGCATTAGTGCAACATGGACCAATGGACACATAGGCAAAATAAGATAAACGAAAGGTAAATTTTATTTTTAATATTTTTTCCTAACTTGCTTTTGAAAAAAAAAGTTGATTGTAGATGTTCTCTGTTCGACATAATAGACTATTGCTACCCTCATCCCGATACAAATGAAAAGGGAGGGAAAGAGGCTTTGTACGTACATATCCGGCACACCCTGCATGTAAATCTCTCCCAGAGACAGCAGGTTATATAAATGAGCGTTAAGCCTTATGTTATCTTCAGGCTGTTGACAATTAGTTTTATTTTTCTCAGAAAATGTGTGCGTTTCTTTTCTTCCTTCCTTTCTTTCTTTCTTTTTTTTTTAAAGGAGAGAACGTGTACCTGCAGTGACCTGTTCGATTACTTACCGCTTGTTCCTTTATGTTACTGATTGTCAGATTGTTTGTGTTGTAGTTGTGCTTTTTGCAAAGGCTTCCTTCTTGATTTGCTGATAGTCCCTTATCAGGGCAAGGCCGGAGAATATAATTTATGCGAATGCTTATCTGTAACCCTTGGAAAATAAGATCTCTCTCTCTCTCTCTCTCTCCCTCTCCTCTCTCTCTCTCTCTCTCTCTCTCTCTCTCTCTCTCTCTCTCCTCTCTCTCTCTCTCTCTCTCTCTCTCTCTCTCTCTCTCTTTCCCTCTTTTATCAAAATGTTATGATTTGAATGACTTATTTTGTTATAATGGTGGTGGATTGATGTTTTCAGTCGTTTTACCTCATTACATTCTCATATTTGCTCTTTATTGCGCTTTTTTTTCATATCAAAATCTTCATTTGATTCTTACTTCTTATTTCAATATCTGAATGCGTGCCTTTAAAAAAAATACCTTATTAATGTATTGCTTTTCTTATTTCTGTCTGTTGTTTGCTACTTGGTATAGTTTCTTGCTCTTGGTATTTGGATTATTATTGTTGTTGTTCTTTAGTTAGAGGGTTTTTTTTTATCTTGATGTATCCCTGATTAGGGCGGGGACTGGATGTAGAAAAGCATACGACTGCTTATTCATTTTCCTCGAATAAAAGAATTGCCTTGCCTTGCTTTGCCTTGCCTTGCCTTCCTTGCCTTGCCTTGCCTTGCCTGCCTTCTCTCTCTCTCTCTCTCTCTCTCTCTCTCTCTCTCTCTCTCTCTCTCTCTCTCTCTCTTCTCTCTCTCTCTCTCCTCTCTCTCACACACACACATACACACATACACACACACATACACACACACACACAGAGCACATGCACACACATGGGTAGAATAATTATAGAATATCAAAGATGATAAATGATGTTAAACATGGTTCAAAATTGCTTTTGTTCCTAGATAAATGCATTCATGAAGAAAAATAAAGTAAACGCATTGCTTATTCAATCAACCATCTGAAAATAAAATGTTTGACTTTGACATAACTTTGGCTTGACTTGATTTTCACACACACACCACACACCCACACACACACACACCACACACACACACACACACACACACACACACACACACCACACACACACACACACACACACAGGGATATCGTTGCTAACAGCATTGTTATTGCTTACCAGGGAGGGGGGGGGTGTCTAAGTATGAACGTGACAAAATGGGTGATATTGTAACCTGATAATTATATTTTGTTTATGTGTTTGTTATTTTGTGTTTATTTTTGTTGTTGTCTGTTTCTTTGGGTGTGTTTTTTTTATTTATTTAAGCCTGGGTATGTATGCGCACGCGCGCACGCACGTGGTGTGTGTGTGTGTGTGTGTGTGTGTGTGTGTGTGTGTGTGTGTGTGTTGTGTGTGTGTGTGTGTGTGTGTGGTGTGTGCATGTGTGCATGTGTGTGTATGGTGTGCATGTGTGTGTGTATGTTTGTGTGTTTGTGTGTATGCGTGTGAGCGTGCGTGCGTGCGTACATGTGTGCGTGCGTGCTTGCGTGCATGGTGCGTCTGTTTTATTCTTAGCGGTTGCCAGTAATATTTTTGCTGTCAGATATTATTGAAACTGGGTGTGTTTTTGTTTTGTTTTGTTTTGTTTTGTATTTTGTTTGTTTTTTATCTGGGGGGTTGTTTGTTGTTTTTGTATTGTTCCTAGATAGCTAGCTAGATGGAAATAGCAACTGCATTATTTATTCAATGAACTCTCTGAAAACAAAAGTTTGACTTTGACTTGCTCACACACACACACACACACACACACACACACACACACACACACACACACACACACCCACACACACACACACACAACCCAACACACACCACCTGCATATAAAAAAGTTAACGATCTGAAGCAAAAGAAACAAAAAGTGGCATGATACTGAAAGTGCTGAATGATTTCAAATATTATAGTAATCTGCGATCCCGCCTTGCTAGTGCTCACCGTCCAAGGGAAGCAACCTAAAAACAATCGTCGTTGAGTAAAGAGCAGTTATTTCCCTTACACCTTTCTTTTTCGTTTCCTCCTGGGAGCATTTCTCACTTCCTTTTTTTCCGTTTTCTTTCTTTCTTTTTAAAAAAAAAAAAAAAAAAGCAAGCCAGAACATTTCTTTCTCTCTTCCTTATTTGGTCATTCTTTTAAGTCGATGGGGTTTTCATTGTAAACGATACGCTATGTTTGCCTACTTTGTGTTGTAAACCTGTCGTTACTTTTTGGCTGCTGCCACCTAAAAATCCAGATTTGGATTCTTTTTCTTTTTTGTTTTGTTTTTTTATAACTTGAAGATTCTGTTTACTTTTTTATCAGACTTTTAGACTCTGTTGACTTTTTTGTTTTTTTTTACTTTAAGTTTATTTAGACTTACTTTTGTATTGAGATTCTTTAGATGTTCTTTTCGATTTTAAGATCGTTCAGACTTTCTTTTTACACTTTCAGATTCTTCAACCTTCTTTTAGACTTTCAGATTCTTTAGACCCTCTCAATTTCTTCTAAATATCCTCACGTTTTTGCTTTTTTTAAACATGATTTTAAGCCTTTGGTCATTATTTTGGAAGTCTGCAGTCTGAGGGTTGCACACAGAATTCTGACAAACAGATTCAAATTTCAAGTCCTTTCTTCCTTCCCTCCCTTTATTTTTTTTTTCAAGGACAATGGAATAAGCACTCCTGTGCCTTTTTACATCCAGTCCGCCCTGTGTATGCAGTTTTGTCAATTTTTCATCCGTTCCTACTGGCATACCCAAAGACCTACTCTTCCAAATAGCGGGAAAGGGTTTTTTAAAGAGTGCGCAAGATGCTATCCCTTTAGGATTATGGAGGTTTTACATACCATCAATGAAAAAAATCATGCTGACAACAACATACTTTTCTCCATGTAATAAATGAATTTGAACGGAACTTGGAACAAAAAATGGTCTGTTTTCATTATTTTTTAAATTTTTTGAACAAAGTTCACATCATTATTATTTATTTATCTTTTTTTTAAATTTGGGGTCCTTTTTTTTTTTTGAAAAAAAGAGTATTCATACTTCAGAACGTTTGGATTTTTTAGTGAAAATTTTGGTAAACAGTTTGAAAGTTTTTTCGTTCAAAAAAAATTTTTTGTCCCAAAATATCGCCTTTTGCATTTTGTAAATATTTTCATTAATTTCCCCCAAACGGAGAGTATTTATAGGCATTTTTATATTATTTTGCGATTGGGCAAAAAAAACTAAAAATTGGGGGGCAAAAGAAAAAATTTTTTCAACACAAATTTTTTGTTTTAAACTTTTATAATCGATTATAACTTCTGTACACACCGGTACCATTTATGAAAAAAGCTCGCATAATACTTTTTTAAAATTTTTTTTGAAATAATTAAAAATGCCGTCAATATTTTTTGATTAAAACCCACAACCCATTCAAATTAGCCTTTTAAAAGTCCTTGGGGGTGAGATAAACCACCCCCCGTTGCGAATGCAAGCAAACATCTTCACACGAAAAAACCTTTCCCCTTTCGAAAAAGGGCCCCATTTGTGCCGGGGGAAAAAGAGACAAGATTAAAAAAATGAATATATACCACGACTTAGAAAAAAAAACACATAAGTCTTATTCCATTTTCCTCAAAAAACAAATGATAAAAAATTAATTTTAAAAAAAAAAAATAACAAATAAATAAATAAAATAAAACTATAATCGGTCAATAACCCAAGCAAACTGTTGGTATATACATTTTTCACAATATTACATAAACAGGAAACCTTTTGCATTTTTTCCTAAAAAACCCCTAATCCTACCCCCAAAAATAACATCCTGCCTTAAATTTTACAGTAACATTTTGAAGACAGAAAAAAAACAAGAAGGGAAAAACGGGGAGAAAAGGTAAGGCGAAACAAAGAGAGTGATAGAAAAAATGGAATCCCGTACCACAGAAGGGAAACTCAAACAGACCCTCGTTAAAGTCTCCCCAAAACAGCACCCTCTTACCTCGTGAAGTCTTTATGTGTACCACCTTTCGTTCCCTCCGCCGGCTGAGATACCATCCCCTTAAAAAAAACCCAATTCAACCTATCAAAGTTGGCCCCGTTTTTCTCTATTTCGGTCCACATCTGGAAAAGACCTCCCTCTCCCCTTGGAAAAGCCTACACACAACTTTTAAACCAACCTCAACACACTTGTTTCAAACCCAAGGTTTTCGTCTTCTTTTTTCACTCCATTTGTCCCTGCCTTTAACTTTTTAAAATTTCCTTACCCTGTCAAAGTGTTTTAACCTATGGTGTGTGGTGTGTTTGGTGTGGGGTGTGTGTGTGTGTTTTGTGTGTGTGTGTGTGTGTTGTGTGTTGTGGTTGTGTGTACTTTCGATTTTGCTAAAAATTTTATTGTCCGGTTCCTTTTTTTTTGTGAGGGTCGAGGAAGCGTTTATTTGTTTTTGCAATATAACCATAAAATTTCCCTGTATTATTAAAAATTATTTTATTATTATTATTATTTTTATTTTTTATTATTATTTTATTATTATTAATTTTTAAAAAATAAAAATTTCCAGCACCAAATTTTTCCGGAAAAGGGGGGTGAAATTTTTACGACGGGGGCCCCCGGCATCCTCAGGGAGCAAAACGAAAAGGCAGGGAAATACGTTTAGGATCAAAAATTGACATTTTTTTAAAAAGAAAAAACAAGAAAAGGAAACCAAAAAAAAAACCTTAAAAAAAAAAAAAACCTTTTTAAAAAAAAAAAAAACCCAAAAAAAAACTTTGTTATTTTCTAAATTTCAAAAAAACAAAAAAAACAAAAAACGGGGATAATGGGAATAAACCCTCATGAGTTTTTTTTTCATATCACACATTGAGATTTGTATGCATGTAAAACTCAAATGAGAAATTAGCGTTTTTTGGTATTTCGAGAACCTCGTCATAGAGGCTGGGGCAACGGCTTCAGATGACTTTTTCCTTTGCAATGGGGAAACGCCCTACGGTTATCAGTTAATAGCTCGTCGGGGAAAATTAAACCCAAAGTCTCAACGTGACATTTCAAAGAAGGGCCAAAAATTCCATTTTAATTTTGGCTTTGCTTTGGGGCACCCCTCCCAACAAATCAATCACGGGCCCCAGCCAAAACTGTGCCGATGAGATGGATACTGCACAACTGCTGTCATTTTACTGTTTTTTTTTTTTAAAGGGGGAGGGGGGGGGGGGTTTGGTTGTTTGGGGTGGGGGCTTTTTTCCCGCTTTTGTTTGTTTGGGTTTTCCCATTGGACTTTTTTTGGTTGCTTTTGTTGTTTTTTTTTGGTTTTTTTTGTTTTGTTCGTTAAAAAATACATGAAAACGAACATTTCCCAATGAAAAAATGCCAGGTCACAGATAGGCCTATCACCCCCCCCCCCCCCCCCCCCCCCCCCCCCCCCCAAATTTCCCTACCAGCCCCTAACAAATCCTACCTTGCGCATGCGTCAGAGAAACGGAAAAATTTGCAGACGACAATTCCAAAAGCCCGGGAGAGTGCACAGAGACGGAAAAGTGAGTGACACCTTTTTTTTCCCCTTCCCCCATTTCTTTTTTACATGTCAATTTTTTAAAAAACAATCAAAAGAAAACATAGAAAAATTTTAAGTAATTATAAACATTATTTTTTTTAAAAATAATGAGGCGAGAAAGATTGAGAAAATAAAAAAACCCCCCGGAAAAAATCCCCCCAAACCAAACGAAAAGTCCCATAATGCAAACACAAAAGATTTGATGCCCAAAAACAAATCGATCTTGAAAAGCCTCCCGCCCGTTTTTTCAACCTAGCAATTTTGGGAAATTTTAAAAAAAAGTTTAAGTTGTCAGGAAAAAATTTTGGGACCTTCTTTGAAAAGGTGGGTTTTTAAAAAGAGATTTGATGCATAATGTCTCTGTGGCGGAAATTTTAAAAGGAAAGTTTCCCCCGACATATTTTTTCTGATGATATACACACTTTTTTTAATCTTTCCCCCGAATTTTGCGACTACTCTCTCCTCCCTCCCCTTCCCCTCTCCTCTCTCTCATACCCCCAAAAGGAAAAGGGCCCCATGTGTGTTACTCGCCAGTTTTTATTTTCTTCACGTGTTTTGGGGTAACGAAATAGCACGACCAGTGGCCCAACCTGTCTCAAAAAAAACCCTTTGCAATAAAACCCGACCACGGTCTAAAATCCGATCATGAAGGGGGGGAATCCCCTTCCCAAGATCATTAATTTGGGGGAAAAACCAAAGCTTTTTTGTTGTTTTTTTGTTTTTTGTTTTGTTTGGGGGGTTTTTTTTTTTCAAAAATGTTATTTTGCCCATTCCAAAAACCCCTGTCCCCCCTGGAAAGGGCTTAAAAGCTTAAATCACAAAAAACTAATTGTCAAACCTAGAGTGCCCCCTCTCTCTCCCCCAAATCCCCTCCCTCTCCTCTTCTCTCTCTCTCTCTCCCCTCTGTCCTCATTTACTCTCTCTCTCTCCCCCTCTCTCCCTTTTCTCCCTCAGGGGGAAGGGGGTGGGTGGAAAAAAAAAAATAAGTAATAAACTTTAAATTTTTTAACCCCCTTTAAAAATAAAAGATTATTCCTCTCTCTCTCTCTCTCTCACTCTCCTCTCCTCCCCTTCCCCCTCTCTCTCTTCCCCTCTCTCAACACTCTCTTTTCTCCCCTCTCTTGCTTACTCCCGTTACCCTGAAAAATTAAAAAATTCAATTTATTCCATTTTCCACCCCTCTCTCCCCTCTCTCTTCCTCTACCCTCTCCCTCTCTCTCTCTCTCCTCCGCTCTCTCTCTCCTCTCCCCCTCTCTCTCTCACACCACACACACACACACACAATTTCAAACCCAGGGTTTTTTACCATTGGAGGGGTTTTTTACAATGGGGTTAACATAAGTGCGACTCCACTTATGTTAACTCCCCCTTTTCCCCAAAAAAGGCAAAAGTCCTTCAGATGAGAATAAAAAAACCAAAGGGGCCTCGTGTGCAAAGGGAAGCAGGGAAAAATCTTGCCCACATGTTAAACTGTTTCCCCCTTTTCCCTAAGAGTAGGCCATGATGTGCCAGTGGGGGAGATGACAAATATAAAAAAACTGCATACTCCCTGGGGGCGGATGTAAAAAAAAAAAAAATTTTTTAAAACACCAAAGAAAATTTCTTATTAAAAATTTTAAAAAAACCTTTTATAAAAAGAATAAATAAAAAATAAGTAATAAATAAAAAAAAATTTTGTAAAGAATTTGATAATGGGTGCAGGAATTTGGTTCTAAAAGAGGGCCAAACCCTTTCTTCAGCTGTTTGGACCCCATTCTGTTATTCCCCATTAAAAATTTTTTCGTTGCTTTTTTTTTTTTTCCCGGGGTTTTTGAAACCCGCTGTTTAAGGGGTCTTTATTCAGAGGCCTGTGGGAAAACTTTAAAAAAAAAATTTCATCAAAAACTGACATTAAACAATTTATGTAAATTTTTGTCCTTTTTTTAGGTTTTTAAACGAAAAAATTCCTTTTGCCTTTGCTTGTGGTTTTTTAACCTGGCAAAAAATTTCAAAGATTAAAAAAATTCCAAATTTGTTTTCAATTTTTTCCCCCGCCCCCCCCCTAGTTTTTTTAAATTTCTGGAAATTTTTTTTTCCCCTATTTCCAACCCTTAATTTTTCCCCCTTTTTTAACCCCCCCCCAACCAACCCCCCCTTTTTTTCCCAACTGGAAATTTTTTTTTTTTTTTTTTTTCTGTTTTTAATTTTTTTTCCAAATTTTTTTGGGAAAAATTTTAATTTTTTTTTCCGTTTTGGGCAGTTGAAAAACCCCAAAATTTGTTTTTTCCTTTTTACAAAAAAAGTACACTACTGTTCACCCCTTTTAAAAATTTCCCTTTTTTTTTCCCTTTTTAAAAAAAAAAACTTTTGAACTTTGGGCCCAAAACCCGCCCCAGAATTTTACAAAAAGAAACTACTGATAGCTGAAAATGGAGGGGGGGGGGGTGGGGGAAGGTAGCCAATCTTGCCTTCCGTTTTTTACCCCCTTAAAATCCTTTAAAAAAACCAAAAAAAAAAAAAAAACAGCCATCAGAAAAACCCTTTTTCTTTGCCCCCCTGAGCTTGCGCTCTCTGGTGCGTGCTTTTTAAATTTAAACAAAGCCTTTAAACTCAGAGAAAAACTTTCCAATCTTTTTCAGTTCATTTTATAAACTTAAAAAACCCTCAATTTTTTTTTTTTTTAAAAAATATTTCTTTCTTCCCCCAAAAAAAATTTTTTATATCATGATTTTCCCCAAAAGCCCTTTTAACACTTCTGCCCTTTTCCCCCAAAATGAAAAAATCCCCCAAACTTTCTCCTGCGAAAAAAAAAACCAAAAACCAACAACCCGCACCAAGAGTTAAAAAAACAAAAAATTTTTAAAATCATGTTTAAAAATAAAAAACACATTTTTATTGCCTGCCATTCACCCTGATTGTTAATATTTGAAAAAATTTATCTTTAGGGGTTTGGGAAAAAAAAAGACCCAAAGTTTTTCTGTGGGAATTTTCTCAAGCAAGGATTTATTTGCTTAAAAAATAAAAAAAAAAAAGAAAAAACAGCTTAAAAGCAAAAAAAGGGAAATTTTGCTTTGTGTTCCATTTTAATTGAGGGATCGGGTGGAGAAAACAACCAAAAATAGCTTATAGCAGGAGATTGATTTTTTTTTAAATTGTTTTTTGGGCACGGAAAGGGGTAGAGGCAATTTAAATTTGGGAATTTGTTTGTTGGGAGCTTTTTTTCCCCCCGTCTCCATTTGCCTCTCCCCCCCCTCCCTTTCCTCTAGCGGTTGAGAAGGGGTAATAAATGCCTCCCAACCCAACCCACCTTGACGGGTTTTGAGGCTTTTAGAAAACATCAATACCAAATTTGGGTTGTGACAAAGGCCCCTTGAGCCTGCGGGGTTTTGTTTTGGTTGTGAAATTGGGACCCGGGTTTGTCCTTAAGCCCCCATTTCCACAAAATGCCCGTGTAGTTTTGGGGGGGGGGGGGGGGGGGGGGCCCATTTTTCGTAGCAAAGATGGGGGTTTTTTTTCTCCTTCTGTTTCCCTCAAGTTCCACTTGCTCTAGAAAGGGTGTTCACATTTTATTAAAATTTTTTGAACTTTTGCATTTTTAGTTTTTAAACCTTTAAAATTTGTTGGAAATTTCGGGAAATTTATCATCATAACTTTATTCTTTAATTTCTATAAGTTCAAAACAATTTTTTAAAAAAAAATGGTTTTTAGGGAGAACCCCAAACAGAAGAACTAGGGAAGGGTTTTAAAATGAAACCCTGTGGTGTTGTCCAACAAAACAAAAGATAAAACAAAAAAATTGGGGGGAGGGTTCCCTCTTTTAAACTGGCTAGATTTATAATTTAAAATTTTGTTATTAGATTTTCCAACAGTTTTTTAGCATTTTTTGGGTTGACAATCTCATATTTTTTTTTAAAAAATTTTCAGCTGAACAAAACAGCTTTTTTAAATCATAAAAAATGCGAATCACAATGTTGAAACCATAAATCAAAGAACATTAAAATTTTGAAAGTTTAAAAAGTAAAATCTAAATCATACCCTTTTTTATACACCCACCACACCCAAGAAATTGTGCAAAATCAATCCCTCCTTTGATAAAAAAACCCATTTTTGATTTTGTCCACTGTGACTAATAAAGACCTTGAATGCGGGGAACCACCTTTATTGCAGGAAACACAAATATCTTGATTAAATAAAGTTTAAAAAAATTTATTGTGAACAAAAAAAATTAAAAGGAGCAGTGAAAGTTATTATACTAAAACTATACTTTTTTTTTTTTGCATTTTTCACTTTTTTTTCTTTTCCAAAAAAAAAATCAATAATCGGGTTTTGTTTTTTTTCCCTTGGGTTTTTGGGTTTGGGTTTTTTTTAAACCTTGCCTAGAACTCAGATGCTTACCAGGGGTGTTTTTAAAGTTGTTTTTGTTCCCCAAACTTTTTCAGTTTTTTTCATTTTTTTTTTTCTTTCTTTTTTTTTTTTTTAATTTTTTGGGAAAAGGGGGAGGGGGGGAAAGGGGGGGCAGAGGGGGCTGCCTCAAAAATTCTGGGTGTTTCTGCCCCCTGTTTTTCCCCCAGGGGCCCTCATTTCAAATTTTCCCCCCATCCAAAGCTTTTCCCAATTCTTAATCTTTAAATTCCCCTACTTCCGGGGTCAAATTCAACGGGGAGCCCATAAAAGTCTTTCCACCAGGGGGCCCCACCAGCCAGGGGGGCCCTGCACGGGCTCCCGGGTTACTTTGGTTTTGTGACAGTGGGTCCCCTGTTTTCTGAACTAACATATGCAAGGAAAACCCCCACTAAGCCCCCCTACTGTGATTGAAATTAGCTAAATCAGGGGACCAAAAGGATTTGAGTCGCCCACCCAGGGTGACAACCACCCCCCCTCTTCATTGACCTTCTCCATGAACCTCCAACCCCAAAGGCTTTGGGCACAAAACCCCCAGGCACAGAACTGCCCTGGGAAATTGCCAAACCGGAAACCACTGAATTGATGGTGATCTCTGATGAGGATAAGTAATGAAGCTGATATGGAATGCATACATGGCTTTGAACTATATGATAAAACACACTGTACAAATTTCCATCACAGAATATAGCTGAATTTTCCCTTTTAGCCCAAGAAAAAACCTACACCTGTAGGTTGAACAGGAAAATTTTAGCAGCACTCATCTTTCAAGTTTGGGGCCCCTAACAAACTCACCTGGGGAGGAGGGTGGGCCCGAGTCAAAAAAAAATCCCTAATTTAATTTCCCATGGGAATTCAAACCACAATCTTCCCCTTTTAATAAAAATCAAGGGACAAACCACTGCACTGAGGGGGGCTTTTTTTCTGCATAAATTTTAAATTCCTTTTTTAAAAAAACGAAACCAATTTTTCAGTTCTTTATTGAAAAAAATTTAACAATATTACACATACCTTAATTTTGTTTTTGTTAATTTTTTGTTTCTTATATACATACATACAAACTTTCATTTCAAACATACATACAACATACATACATACATACATACATACATACATACTACAAAATACAAAACATACAATTTATATAATTGTTGTTTAGGGGCCAAATTTATAAAACATTAAAAGTTTAAGCCTACCCCTTCAAAACCTGTCTTAGATGTGTCGAGAATAAATATTTACCTGTTTTTACAAAGGAGTCCCAAAATAAAAAATGGGTCCCTATTGAATTGTTTTTTTTCTTTAAAATTTTGATTTAATTTTTTTTTTATTATAAATTTATTGTTCAAACCCCTAAAATTTTACAAAGTTTTGGGGGTTCTGAATTGGGTGACACAGCAAATTTTTTAAATTCAAGAAACTGGGTTTTAAGGTTTTTTTTACATCTCAAACTAAAACAAACCCTTTGCAAGGGTTTATAAAAAACCCCTTGATTAAAAACCATTTTTTTAAACAAAAATTTACAAAAGCAACCCTACCTTCCCCCTTTTTTTGGGCCTCTCTCCTTTTCCCTTGCTTGTGAGGCTCCTTCCCGTAGAAATGGGTTTTTCAAAATATTATTATGTAGGCCAAAAACAATTTTTAAAAACCTTGCATAACTTTTATTTCATGGCGGTTAGTGGTTTTCCCGTTTTTGGAGGGTTTTGGAAAAATTATTTTCTAGGGCCCGTGTTAAAGACCTTTAAAACCCTCCCTATTTTGGGAAGCAAATAAAACTGCATGAAAAAAAATTTTTAAAAGGGTGGCAGTTCCCTTATTTGTACTTTTAAAAAACTGGGGGAAAGAACTGTAAGGGGGATGTCAGATGCAATTTGCTCGTTTTTGTTTTAGTCAGAAACAAAGGACTGCCAAAAATAAACTTCCACTTGGGTCAGGAAAACACAAAAAGGTTTTAAAAACCTTTCACAAAATCACTTTTTGTCTTTTCAATTTTTTGGTTTTGTTTTGGGCCCGTTTGGGTTTGGTTTTTAAAGAATCAAAAGATGGGGGGAAAATTCGGGAAGCAGTGCGCATAGCATTTAAAAAAGAGCAGATGAAGGGGGTCAATACCCGATAGAGAATTTGGCAAGCAGTGCAAAAACAGCAAGCTCTTTGAGAGCCCAAAAATCAAACCCTTTTTGGGCCCCGAGCTTTTTTTGGCTTCAGAGTTTGACAGAGACAAGCAGCAAGAAAAAAATTTTAAAAGGAAAGAGGGGAAAAATTTAAAGGTGAAAGGGGGAAGAAGGGGGTTGAGGGTTTTGGGGACACGCCCAAACAAACAAAACAATAGCGGTTGGGTTGGTTTCCCTTTTAGCGTACAACGATTGTTAAAAAGATGAGCCTGGGGCATTTCGGGACAGCGACAGGCCCCTGGGGCATGTTTTCCTCCTTCCCCCCCGCCACCCTTGTATTGCCAGCCTGCCCCAATGGAATAGTCTAAACACCGGGGCAAGGGGGGCGACAGCGAAAGTTTAGATCCCCTTTTCCGTTGGCCCGGGTTTTGGGGGGGTGGGGTGGGGGGGAGCCGAAAGTAGTGTGACAGGGAAAAATTCCCCCCTTACTCAGGGGGAAACACAGAAAAGCGGGTTTAAGGGTTAAATGTGACGGGGGCTGGAAACGGAGTAAAAACATCAGCCGCAAAGCAAGCACTAGATAAAAAAGCTCATGGGGCTTTAAAGTACTTCTCTGGGAGTGTTTGTGTGCCGGGTTGGTTGGGGGTGGTGGGGGTAGTGGTGGGGCTGTTTGGGGATGAGGGGGGTGGGTGGTGGTCAATAAACCCCAAACATTTTGAAACATCTACCCCCGGAGTTTTTTTTCCCGTCACCCACCTTTTTTTTCATTTTTTTGTTTTTTTTCCCCCCCCTTTATCCATTTGGGGCTCCCCAAACCCCCCCCCAAGTGCCCCTAAACCCATGTGCGTGGAAGCAGAGGGTGGGGCCACTGGGTTTTGGAGGGATCTGCAACTTTGTTTCCAGCCTTTTTCGTGCTCCTCAGGTCCCTCTGCATGGCAGTTCTTTTGTTTGTTTAAAGTCATCGCGTGGTGACAACAGAAGTCCGTGGGGGGGGGCCCGAGGCCCCCATCACGTTTTTAAGGCGAAAACAGGGGATAACGGACATCAACCCTTTAGCGTAAGTTAAATTTTTTGAAATTTTTTATAATTTTTTGGGGGTTTGGTGAGTTGTGCATGTGTGCGGTGTGTGTGTTTTTTTTTTCCCGGGGGTGTTTTAAAAAAAGCCCCCCATGTGCTTTTTTTTTTAAAATCCCCGGGCCCCCCTTTTTTTATGTATTTTGTTATCAATTTTGTCATCCCGTTCCCACGGCAAAACAAGGGGCCCACCTTCCCAAAAAACGGGGCAGGTTTTTTAAAGGGGTGCACCCAAAAAGTTCATTTTAGGAGGGGG